>ATSW01119497.1:0-17077 GCA_000444245.1 Botryllus schlosseri
TATAGTTGCTGACGATTACCCCTGACGAGTGTCAGCTGAAAATATTGGGTTCATATCAATAGTTTTTTTTTTAGTAAAGACGGCATAAGAGAGGAGGAGCCGAGATGAAATCCAACACTCGAATCGGGTTCTCTCGTGTCGATGACAGAGGATTTATCATCGCATCGAGTCTTCTGCATAAAATTTTATGTTGTGTGTCTTGAGCGGATGAAAATCGCATATAGTTGGCTTACGCATTACGTTTGTAAATGAATTCATTATATTACCTGAGCGAGAAACGCGTCTCGACTCTCCACCACATCTAGCAGACGATTGCCTTCATTCCTGCCGTCCCTCTGCTTTTTCTTAAACTCCAGCAGCTTCAATTTCCTCTCCTCCGCCTGCTTACGCTTCGCCTCAACGTAGGCTTCCAAATACAATGCGTACCGGTCTATGTCCTCCGCGAATTGAGTCAACGTCATCGTCGTCTCTTTGTTCTCCGCCGCGTAACGCCCGTTGTTGACTTCTTTACCGGAAGAAGCGCCATTGCTCTGCTGCAAACTGCTGTTTTCCCGCGCGATCTGCTCGTGATAGAGCGCCACCTGGTAGGCGATGTGGCTTCTCAGGGCTCGCTCGTTTGGTGTGTCGGGTACGGCTGTGTTCCTTTGCCCGCGGAGGAAGGACAAGTAGTCCATGTCGATGGCGGCCGGGCGCGTTTCGGTCCACGATCGGTCGTGACGGTCATGCGGGAGTGTCGAGGTGGACGCGGCTCGTTCTGTTGTTTTATTGATCGACGCGATTGCTTTGCCGTACTTTGATCTGAAAGTGGTGCAGTGTCAGAGTAGGTGAAATGGAGGGAAGTTAACCTGGGTAGAAGGGCTTATGTCAATTCGTTTACTAACTGTTTCATCGCGTTATGTTGTAATGTTCATATCAGTATATTATTATCGAGGTGCGTTGAAGTAAGTCGTAAATTCGAGGGTAGTCAGAAACCAAGTAATACTATGATTTTTTGGAAGTACTCAAGTGGGATTTTGTTCATTTCCACTGTTAACTCAAGTCTTCCGAACCACACAGTCTTCAAACTCGAACTATAGTTTCAACGTTTTGGTGCGTCTGGTAGAAAACTAGCATTTCAATATGATTCGCATCACTCTTATGGTGCCACAAAAGCGGTGCTACGTCAATCTGATATATCCTGTTGGTTTATTTTCATGAGTATTTGAGAACTCCAAAAAGTAGAAGCACCAGCTTAGCTACTATCATAGCCTTTAAAAAGGCTATGCTATACTACCACCAACCTACTACCTACCAACCTACCACCGCAACTCCGAATACAATTATGTGTGCATTGCGCGGTTTCTCCGGACACCGGTGTTTTGAAGCACTTTTGGCATTCTATTTCAGCTAATGAGAGGAATTTTAAAATATTGTGGCTCGGTGGTGACGTTGGAGTGTAAGGTTGCATTTAAATCAAATGGTTGTTTAAAACACTTTGTTTAAAACATGTTTTAAACAGTGTTTTAAACAAAGGCATTTTTGAAAAAAAAAATTGTTTTTTCAAAGGTTGTATAATTATGCCATGATTCTGTAAATACTTCCAAAAAACATAACGCATGAGCCTACGGACGATTACCACCCGATATAGGCNACGTATATCGATATGGGATGGTTGGAACCTNTCAAAATAGTCAGTTCAACAGCTCAATAGTACAGGTATTTCGTCAAAGGAGCTATATTTCCCCTATTTTCAATTGTCAATGCCAATCCACTATGACGCCAACATTGAATATTCGTGACGTCATGGCTTAAAGAAAAACAATAAAAAAACATGTTTTAAACAAGGGCCTTGTTTTGAACAAGTTATTTTTTCTAATTTGATTTTTGCTTTAAATGCAACCCTACATGTAGGAATCCTTATGTAACTACCATACATATATGATATTGGAATAGAGCCGTCACGCCTAAATCTGAACATGCAAGAAGGTATCACAGATTCTGGTGCAATTTCTGGTGAAGCAAGGTTGGTTTTGTGCTCATCTACGTTGTACAACCTCGAAACCGTTAGCATGGTCTATACTCAGCTGATCTCAAATAACCAACAAATACACGAATATTGTCACCTAAATCCAAATGTCACGTATTCGCGACGGAAATGTATGACGGGAAATCCGTATGGAAATATGATTCAAAATTTTTCGGAATTTCAATTTTCCGTGATGTTCAGCCAGACCCAATTACATCGAGGATCGCAGGATTTTGCGTGCGAAAAAATTAAGCTCCGCATATTATCACGTCATCAATAGCGATGCATCATCGGGGAACCTGTCTATAGTGTGTACAACGCGGGGGTGTGATCACTGATGATTTACGCATATGACATCTCTATCTATTTGGTGTTGGTGATTTTAGATCAGACCAGACATAATACATTTTAAATGTGCATCCACATTGAGAAACTGTACTATCACGGCAGCAAGAACACCTATGTTTTATGCACAGAAACGGGGACTCCGTCATGATTTATCTGGGCTTATGTATACCTCCATTATGTCTAGCACACAGCGTATTGAACTGATAATAATCGAATATACGGACGGATGCTTTAAAGGTGTGACGATATTGAGAAGCTACCGTCACAGTAGCAAGAACACCCATGTTCTACGAACAGAAAGAGGGATACCGTCATGATTAATCTGGGCTTCACTACCTCCATTATGTCTGTACAGCGTATTGAACTGATGATTGAATAGACGGGAGTCGGACAGACAACTAATTCCAAGATTCGGATATGCATTAGTAGCTCGAATCCGTAACGGGATTTGGATTTGCAAAATCTAATCCCATTACAGCCCAGCATAGAGCTTTCATTTCATACAGATTTAGGTTACGTCATGTCGCGCGTGTCCGCGCAGGCACGGATGCGCCTTGCCGCTCGATCATGCTAACCGCGTTTTCAGGCAAGCAGAAAGGATTAAGCATCTGACTGCAATCGTAAGGAGGCATAACGACTTGTTGAATTCCGACGATCTCTTTGACGCGTCGCTCATGAAACACGTCGACAACATCACGAACTATCTGGGCATGATGTACACGAATTTGAGTCGGGTTTCGGAGTCCTACGACGTAATGCGAACGAAGGTAAGTCGTGCGGACGCATGGGTTGAACTTGCGCTATCTAGGGTGGTCACTGTGGTCAGTTAAGAAATATCTCTACATAAATGGCCCGGGCCTATTTCGTACAGTGTACTGTAGTACATTACTGTTTCTCAAACTTTGTACCTTACGGACCGGTAAAACTTTTAAACAAATTTGGCAGATCTGTTAACCTTCAAAAATCAGGATCAACCCAAAACGCAATAACTACGACAAATGTATGCAATCCGAAAGTTGAAAAAAAATTAGACGACAATATATTGAGAAATTTACTGCTATCGTGTTCGTGTTGATATCATGCATGTTGTTGTTCTATTGAAGTTTCTGTAAGGCGAAGTACTACATTGTTGCTAAATATAGGTGGCAAGCATGGAGAAAAAGTTATCAATGATGGGGACCGCCGCGCACAGAATGACGGAAGCCTTCGAAAATAATACACAGGTCACTGCGAGACTTCAAAATTCGTACACAGCGACCGCCCAGGTAAATTTCGCTATTTTGTTTATCATTTCTGTTCTGAACTTCAGTGGAAAAGTTACACCGGGTGGGATTCACCACCCGTTGATCAAGCTTCGTGCAGCATCGTTTGAATCGCGACTTCATCGTGGATCGCAGTTGATTGTGACTGAAAAATTCCACCTTTAGCCGCTACACCAGC
Organism: Botryllus schlosseri; assembly: GCA_000444245.1. Classification (NCBI taxonomy): domain Eukaryota; kingdom Metazoa; phylum Chordata; class Ascidiacea; order Stolidobranchia; family Styelidae; genus Botryllus; species Botryllus schlosseri. Next base: position 3,794 of record ATSW01119497.1, read on the forward strand.
TGATTTTCAGATGTAGTAGTTATAACAGCTGATTTGTTTCTGGAATAACTTTTGCCTGAGTAAGCTATAATGCGCCAGAATGTAATGCCGTAAGTGAGCAATTGCGGCGGGCATTTTCATAACTCAATAATAGCGCCATGCGCGATAATTTTCTGTATCGGTTTCTTTGTATTACGTTTCGCCGACTCGATAAGAAATGCGGACTGCGTATTTTTCGGCAATATTCATTGTCCAACACTTATAATGCAACGAAAATGTTACTGTTTTTTGAATTACAACAAAGAACATTTGAATGAAAAGGTCTTGACCCCGAAACAAGCAATACCTAGATTATAGAGCACTGTATCGACATAAAGGATGCTGTTCTGCGAATTACTCGTTATGACGATGTGCCGTAACATGGATCTCACTTATATACAGACCTACCTGTTAAACCCTTCACAACGCCAATGCAAAACTTCAAGTAACGCCCGCGCCATATTATTCAAGCATCACACGAGTGTAGCGACCAATAGAATTTGGGACCGCAAAAATTTGTTTACCTAAATTCTATCCAATTTCACCTGGAAGGGGACATATTGTTCACAACAACGCTCAATATACAAATATTATGGTAAATAGCCCCAGATCTATCAATATTGTACGGAGCGAACACGTGATACCGCCAAACTAGTGATATTCTGAAGAAATGGCCGGCATTTGAACATTCTTCCCAAATAGATTTGTGCTCCCCCATCTCCTACATCTATGAAGCTTAACTGTGAACAGGGTATGCAGAATGGCGGTGAGTTGGAAAAATGTAATAGCGTCTCTTATAGATAACAGTCCTTTACAACTGGTTGTTATCGTACAGACGAAAGTGATTAATTAAACAGCCAGATCTTTACACTAAATCGAATCAAACCGTAAAGGGATATATTGAATATTCGGACACGCGTTCAACTGTTCCCGCATCAAAAATGCGGTCCAGGCACATGCGTTTCAGCGATAATGGCGCACAATCGTTTGAAGTCGCCTCGATTAAAATTCCACGCATGCGGTCCATGGGTAATTGAGCAGAGCACCAAAGCCCTTGCATTGTTATCGAAACATGAATTGCGATCGTTCGCCCGAAAACAATCGACAATATACCGGTCTTTTCAAAGTGTAATCGTCTCCTATCGCCGTTTCGATCGTGTCGCTTATTTGTCAATCTGCTGTAGTGAGAAATTCCTTGAGCTGTGACCCGTGGTCTTTGTGAAAATGCAGGAATTGCAAAGGTTGTCGGACCTTTTGAATTTCCTGACTGAGAGATACGACGAAGAGTCCGGCACGTTGCGGAGCGATCTGGACAAAGCGCTGGAGACTCAGAAAATGCACGAGAGGAATATCAGCGCTCTGATGAACACGGCGCCGCAAGAAGATAGTCAGGTACGCTGAATCGATATTCTATGACTTTATCTCATACGACATTCGTCAGAATTTCCCGCCCATTTTGAATTTAGTTATGTGTAGGGCAAATTTTTGTTGCAGTCAAATCCGTGGAAAGTTGCATTTATTTTTCACAAAAGTTGCACTAGTCTAAAAGACCACATTTTGGTCGGTTGACTAAAAAAAGATCAACTTCCCAGTTCCACTCCCGCAAACCAGTTCTCCATTCACATTCTCCGTTGGTTGACTAAAAAAAAGGTCAACTTTCCGGCTCAGCTCCCGAAATACCCGTTAGAGCGTTACGTCAGTGCTGATTCCCGGTATTTCAGTCGAATAATCAAGCGATCTATTCACATATACTGCCAAATATTTCCAGTAAAAAGTTGGTTGCATGAAAAATCGAAAAAAACTTGCAAAATGTTTCATGAAAAATCGAAAAAGTTGCAAAAAGCTGCACTATAAGATTCCCGCAAGCAGCTTAAAACAGCATTCCACATAACTTCCGAGTATTTAGGAAGCTGCCGGAAGCTGTAAAAAAAAAATTGTAAAAGTTGCAAAATCTTGCCCTAGTTATGTGTAACGTTTTGACCTCATCTTTTGAAACATAATTTTACTTTATCTGTGATTAATTTCCCTTCCTTGAATAAAGGACCTTGTTACGTCTATATGATATTAGCCTATATTTTTTTACGATGCTTACGATAACATTAGCGTGATGTATTGTTGATAGATAATTCCATGCTTTCTTTCAATGCATGAAATGAATTGTGGATACGGTCTTCGATAAGCACAGCATTGTTTATGATTATTGACTTGAACTGTCCTCATTTACGCCGAAATTTCTGTAGAGTCGAAGAGAGTTCTCGCATTTTCTAGCCGATGAGCCAGTCTCGAACACGCCGCTACAAGTCACGCAGACATTCAGAGTAAGTTTATTTCTTGCTAATTATCGGCACAGATTTCATGTGTGGTTTTGTAATGTATCTTCATTTCTGGCGTGGATTCCAACTAGAAATGAGTTCAGCTTCGAAATAAAATGTCGAGTCTGCGAAGGGAAGGCAGTGCTCAGATTTCCCTCTGTTAGGGATCAACACTAGGGTACCATATTTTGGAATCGTGAAAGGAGGGCACTTTTATCAAATGATAGAATTTAGTTTACCGAAATTGAAAACACCTAATTTTGATGTATTTACTGGAAATCTTGTGTCGTCTAATACAAAAATCATCACTTGACTTCACTCATGACGTACCCACTTTTTACCGATATTTCAGTGGTGTTGACTAAAAAAATTGGTCATCTTTCCCATATCTACTCCCGAAATACCCGTATCGCCGTATTTGTCGTTGATTGGCGTGCGCTGCGTCGGAGTCCAGTTTTTGATCGCATCCTAACATCAAAAAAAGGAGGTCAAATTCTTAAAAAAGATGGCATTTAGGTATCCTCCTTAAATTGATTGAAAAAAGACGACACATTCTCTTAAAAGAGGACATATGGTAACTCTGATCAACACCAATGCGCACCGCCAGGCCCCATTTATATGGGTGTCCTCGTGATATACCACCCGAAGCGATACGGACACGGATGTTGACCGAATCCAACAGAAATATAGACACTCTTGGAAATGTCACGACCGCGTAGCTTTTGAAATATGATTGGGATTAACACTGCTATCAAAATCTACCTTACGCGACGTATGCCAACTCCGTATCGGATAACACGCAGAATTAAAATCATGAATGACAACGCCAGGCCCTGTGTGAAAGCGCGGCATTGCAGACTTGATTATGCTCCGCAAAATGAGATCATCCGCTATATTTAGAGACTGCTGATAGAACTGGGCGTAGAGGACCGCATCACCCGTCTCACCAGAGTGATGCGTCTTCAGCAGCACCGCATGGCCAACGTCACAAAGGCAGTGATCAAAATAGCGGAGGACAAGGAAGCGATAACGGACACCACCACGCACTACCTGAGCATTATCAAGTCCCAAGCGGACTTGATTAAAGATCAAAACAAGACCATAACAAAACTTGAATTGATGGTGAGAGCCATAGGTATCGTATCGCCGCTGCTTTGTAATGCTATCCGGACCGACTTAGCGTTACGTACCGACGTTTCAACGTCTATCAACCATGAGGCGACCTTAGTACCCAGTTACAGAGCGAAATAATCGATATCCAATTTTAACCGCAATCCCGGTTCGAATTTCGCTGTCACCCGAGTTCTTTATTGGCAATTTCGACAACGCATCCCGTTATTTTACCAAGAAACGGCTCATACGCTGAAGGCGTAGCCAGTGGTTTTCGTGTTTTTGCTCGGGTACCGGTAACATTTCAAAACAAATTTAGCGCACTGGTGAACCTTGTCAAATCGAAATTATCCCAAAATGTAATTACGACGAGTGTATGGCAGTCAAAAGCCAATATTGGGAACTGCTGCTGCCTTTTTCAGGATACACGTGTTATACGTAGCTCTGTAGAAGTTTTTGAGAGACGAAATCCTGCTAATGAAAAAAACGACTAGCTTGATTTTGATAGTTCGGTTTCTTTTGAAAGCACTGCCCCCTTGTTGTTTGCTAGCCTCTATTTTATACTGCCAAATGTCGCTAAATTATGCGGTCGTAATTTAAGGAATTTTGATTAAAAATTCTTTTTTTTTATCTGTGGGCTACTTTGATACAGTTTCGTGCAACACTTGGAGCATCGTGACGTAAGCTTACTCCAGAGTAGACCTTGTCCGCTATATTACGACACCCTGCAGAAAATGTCTTTTAAATTTCTAAATTAATCTAAAATTTGATGTTTGAATTCTCCAATCAAGGGACTGGCGTCCTATTTCTCGCATTTCTGAATAGATATAGAATTGTAATATATTAGGCGGACCGGCAGATAACTTGACACGGATCGGCGGTTGAGAACCACTGGTTTAGATTCTGAACCTCAGAGCGAGAAAACGCTGTTTCGCGACTTTTTGCGCAAAGCTCCAAGCAGTCGAACACTACATATTGCATTGGCATGTTAGTAATACTGGTTTTACGTGTTGCGTTAGGTAAATGAACAAGAGCAGGCGATCGGAATGATGCAAGATGACTTGATGAACGGAGAGGAAAGCGTACGAAAATTGACCAATATCATCGCGAACATTGCCGTTAACGCAAAAAGTCCAATGGCATCGCAAAGAGGTATAAAAAATAACTATATTTGAATCGTATATTCATATTGAAATGAACCCGAATATTTTCGGCTGACACTCGTCAGGGGTAATCGTCAGCAACTTTCGCATGCTCGGAAAGGGTCGCTCAGACTTTCATTTGTGTGCCTTGGAGTCGACTTTTATCAAAATACACCAGCCAAGGCTGTGTCAACAAAAAGAGTTCGTGTATCATCTAAAAATAGTACATTGAACGCTCTCGTATTCGACATTTCGNGNTGGTGACGTCATATTTTGTGTTNCGATTGTTGATATACGCTGTTCTTTCNAATTCTCTACTAGTTGCTGACGATTACCCCTGACGANTGTCAGCCGAAAATATTCGGGTTNATTTCAATATGAATGTACTATTCAATTGTATATTGAAGTTCTGTACCTCAAAGAAGCTGTTAAAATAACTATACTTCATAAACCTGATTTGTCTCGTTTACAAAGTCGACAGATCTTTCGCGTACGTGATATAATATTGGTGATATAAGCCGCAAGTGACCCTGACAGATATAATAAAGAACATATTGACACTCTTTCTCTCTCTCTAATCGCTCTGCATTTTTTATACGATCGCTGTTGTACTCTCTATCGACATCAGGCGTCGCTAAGAATACTGTAATGCAGTTTGAATAAGGTCCGACCGCTGGAAGTCGCAATGTAGCTGAGTCTGGACGTAACTGCTCCGACTCCGTTTGACTATAGATAACTAACCTACGGTTATCTATAGTTTGACAATTTCGGGAACATTACAACTGATTCTGACGCACGCTACGCAGCACCAGCGCAGCACTAAGAAACTCTTTTCATCGTACAATACCGCTTTTAATTCACTGGAAGTATAACGCCCCAAAATCTCCACTACAGCTACCAATTTCAACCATGAAAATCTAACACGCGTCATTAAGGCATGTTTACATTAATGCAAATACCATTTACCGACAACTTGTCGCTCGTTCGTCTTCATCAGTAATCTCTATCGTAACAGGGTTTCTAGAATCTCGACATACCTTAGGTGAAGGCGCTCTTTCAATAATGAGTAAACTAATAAGATTCAGCGCTGCTAATTTATGCACTCGATCATTCGTTCGCTATCATTTGATTGTTTGATACAATGCCTTTGTTGGGGATGTTGCCACTCGACCGTTTACAAATCTTGACCTCATTTCAAAACAACAAGATGGCAGAAATGCAGGACCGTGCCAAAGTTGTACTGCGAACATACAATGAACGGCATCATTTATATTTATTTGGGCGAACACTAAAACACAAGAAGGTGAAGTCATGTAGAGATATAAGGGAATATCAAAAGGGCGAACTGGAGTTACCCATCGATAAATGTCTGAATCATGTCAAATTATATCCTTGCGTAACGTATTCCCGCCACTCATCTCAAGATTTGTTATGAGTAATATTTGATTCATGAAACTCCTAATCATATTAATCAGCTGTTTTTATTATCTTCATCCACTCTACACTCGTGTACTACAATCCGCAAGACACAATGTGATATAGGCTGAGCCAGATTCCCACCGTAGACCACAAGATCCGCAATAAGTTTACGGAGCTGCGGCAGAGTATTTTTTGTACGCGAAATGGTGTGATTAACTTTTCCCGACAATTATCATATTACGTATTGTAGAGAAGATTTGTTTAATGTCACATCGTCATATGTCTAACTTCGTCAACATGACGCGTTTATCCGATCGTTGTCTTAACGGCATTTGAACATATATTTAGGTCAGAGTAATTGATACTACCATGGAAACCCTTCCGTAAAATGTGTATGGTTTACCCATCATTTTCCTAGCTTCGTCACGCTATCTAGATATACAGTCCTGCGCCAAACACGATTCAATTCGTGTATGTTTCGCGTCCTCGTATTCCTTTTACGAATGTAAGACATGTTCCAACATAGGCGGGCACCGGGCAGCTTTGTGAACCGCGGCGGCAAAAACGCTTTTTAGGCTCATAACGACCACCAATGATATGACTATAGAGATTGTACAATTAATCCTACAATCGCTTAAATTTGATCAAGTTTCATCAATGGCCGCGTGATTTCTTCAGATTGCCACGACGTATGGTTGAACGGGCATCGGGAAAGCGGCGTGTATAACATCATCGAAAACATGAAATTGCGGCCGGTACAGTGCAACTTGACGGATTACGGCGGCTGGACTGTGATTCAGAAACGGCGAGATGGCTCCCAAGACTTCGACCAAAGTACGTCAGCTCAGCGTGTAATGAAATATAGATGCAACGCGGAACACATGCCACCCGCACTGTCTTCAGACATGTAGAATCATCCGTAACATCAGGTTTTCGGTAAATTGCCCGGTGCGGTTGCACAAAAACGTGCCTGTCGCCGTATCTAGGTAATCATATACGATCATTACGTTATGTCGAAGATTTAAGAGATTCCACCGCGGTTTCCAGCTGAATAGTAAGCCACTATTCATGGAAGATGAAGGAAATTCACGGATTCCACATGAGTCATAAACTTATTATTATTATTCGGTCCACAAATCCTTCATATCAACCCAGGGATATGTAGAACTCTCGATATCCCTGATAGCAACCCCGTGGATATAATAGGGTCTGATGATTGGCTGCGAAAGAGGGGTGTGACGGGGTTCGATGCGACGTGGCAAATATATTTGGTGCAAAGCGGTACCTAAATACCCCATCATTACTCCCCAGGTTTTTGAAAATCTTTCATTATAACACTATATGCTATCGCTGGATATAGCTGTTATTAGAATTTATTATGTTGAAATAAATCAACTCTACTTGCAATGCGAGGCAGCAGCAATAAAACAAATCCTTGTATATGATTAGATAAATGTGTATTCACACCCCTGATATACGGGTGTGAATACATGCACCTATGACACATGAAACCAGAACCTGCCTACAGAGTGTGGTTAGCGGCACATTTTCGGATTATATGTTTATCCACCACTGGGAACTTTCCACTCGGAAATGTATTGATCAAAACAGCCCTTGGGTGGAATTATTTTGATCTGGAATCGCGTTGGTCCAGTACCTGCAGCGGCTCAAATGGTATTGTGCTCTATAATCTCTTTATTCCTTCCGCGTACCAGACCAAAGCGAAGCTCGTCTGTAAAATTTGTTAAGCGCGACGCGCAGTAGCCACTAGTAGTATACACATTGTGCGTACTGATGTCACAATTGTGTACCAGGCGTCCATTTCTCTCGATGCTGGGCAAACTCGAGTGTGCTAAGTGCTAAGATTCGCGTCGGGTATTAGGCGTTGCGTCAAGAGCCAAGTATTATGACGTCATAACAGTGCGGAGGACTTTAACTGTTCAAATACGCAACTTTATGTGCAACCACACATGAAAGAAGGCCACTTACATTAAACTGAAGATAATTTGGTATTTTCGAACGCATGTGTTTCATAACGCTTTCATGACTGCGGGCCAATCACTATTCCACAAAAATAATTATTATTATAATAACAACAATTTAAGTAATATAACTTGATAATTTAGGGAGCGCCGAGTGTAGTAATATATCATCCCCCACACTACGTCACCCTAAACAAGGACAATATAATATAAAATGTATATTGTATAATGATGTATATAACAGATGGAGTGCATAGCTATGAAGAAAGAATGGATGGCTTCATGCCTTCCACGGTAAAAAGATAGTATCTATTCTAAACTATAATTGTCACAAATATAATAGCTCACAATGGTAAGTGGCGTATATTTTGGTTCTCGAATCGAATCGATACTATTCATATCTGATTCAAACTCATGTACTCTCGAGTAGCTTGACTTGTTCGGTCAGGCTCACAGCTTATTGAGACTAGGTTTACCACCCACCCTAATCTTGGGCCATGGGCCATGATTATGACACCTGTGTTCCGTAAATTTGCCGTGGTTGTCAACCACAATATATTTGGCCGGCTCACAAGTTCCGAGACGCTCCGAAGTTAACATTCCAGTAGACCCTATAACGATGTGAGACGAATCGAGCTATCTAATGAGGTGTGAAAAACGGCGATGGAAACAGTGTTTTCTTTTTAGCTTCACACCTTATTGTTTATCCTAATCTTCCAGCGTTTGAAGATTACCGGCAGGGTTTCGGCGACGTGTACGGCGAGTATTGGTTGGGTCTGGACGGCATCAAGACGATTACGCGGAAGGTTCGCACCAACGTGGCATTGCGGATTATCCTGGAAGATTGGAACGGGGATACCAGAACCGTTACCTATTCGCGATTCTATCTGTACGGGAAGGGATACAGCATATCGGTTAGTGAAATTGTCATGACAACCACGCGAAAGAAACCCTGAATCAGGACAATTGACTGTATTTTCAAAAACCGCTCTCGTTTGTCGTGTCGTTTCTCATTTTGTGTTAATCGCGAAGATGTACCCTGTAATTTCGAAAGTGACCACCTCCGATTAACTGCTAATGACAGGAAGCAAATGAAATAAATCTAATTTTGAAAACACTTTCTATTGCATTTTCTACTCCTAGGTGAGGTAGTCTTAAAAACTGCTACAAATACTTGTAATACAGTTGAAATTCAGGGCGTTATGTCACTCCTAATCGAGTAACAACGCTAAGAACTTTGACCATCTCTGTTGTATCTCGTACGACCATATTAACGAATGTCAACGTCTTGCGACCAATCCCCAAGTTCAATCATTGAAAGCGGTTATTACTCCTCACTATAGCCCTGCAAAGTAGCCAGGTAACGCCGAGCACGAGCATGGAGATTGCGGTTGCATCCAAATCCCTGTTGTGAAACCTATCGGATAGTTTGTAAATCTGACCCTTTTTCGCTGAAATTACAGATCAGTGGCTACGACGGGGATGCGGGCGATTCCCTGTCGAGCGCGAACGGCCTGCCGTTCTCAGCCAAACTCAACGACGACGACTACGGCAACGCGTGTAACAGCAGGCGACACGCAGGTGCGAAAAAGTAACGCTGGCGTAGTCGATCAATATGGTTAGCGCCTTAGCGGGGCTATTACTTTAATCCGCTCAAGACACGCTACGTTGCACTTGTTTGTAGTGTCAAAACTAGGGCGATTATTTATTGACATAAAAAAGAAGATTTTGCTCCAAAAAATAAGAATTTGGACTTTTTTTGACCGTAAAAAACTAAAGTTTGATAAAATTTTGCCCTCTTAGTATTTAAATTAGGCATCGTTAGATATACTGTTAGAATTGTAGTACTTTTCTACATTTCTGGTTTCCATGACCGTCCTTACGAAGAAACATGTTAAGAATAGAGCAGAAACGTTCAAAAACAGCAGTTGTTTGATGGTGGAATCGAAGTTCAGTGTATTCTGCTGGAGTGCTAGTAACGCACCCGTTCCTTCAATCGACAATGTTGCGTACATTGCACATTTTAGACCTCAATACAAATCCGACTTTTGTTGACATCTCGCGTACCACCCATACGATGAGAACCGCTGTGCTGTAAGAACCACCAATGTCCACCACGCCGTCAAGTTTCATATTCAGATTTGAGATATCGGCGTGAGCTTGTAAAAACTTCGGACCTACTAAAATTTCACCCGTTTTTCGGTGTGTTGATCCTCACGCCATGTCAACTTATTTGTTTCATTCGATGGTTTATGAATCAGAATGAGTAGACAATGGACCATCTAGTACAGTAGGCCTATAAAGGGTCCGTGGACAGTTGGCATCCGACACTTCAACATGCGACACATGGGCATGTGGGTTAAATGACGGGTTAGGGTTGGATTTAGGGCAGGGTTAGGGTAAGGCTTGAGGTTAGGATATATAAGGGTTAATTTCGGGAGTATGTTCAGGGTTAGGGTTAGTTTTTGGGTTATAAAGTCACATCCTGAAGTGTCCCATGCGCAACTGTCGTTTACCGTTGTGTCGCATGCTCATTGCTCATATGTCGGGCAACCCCTATAAAGTAGGTTACATGATTGTCTAATGTCAAATGATAAGTTTAAGCACTTCAAAGTAGTTTTAATATTTCTCTTATTTCCACTTGTAATGGAGTTGGGAAATGTACAGCGTTACTTGTACTTCCTATAATGTAGGCTGGGCACCATGACTCGCGTACTCGAATGTGAATCTACTAACAGTGGACTACTGTGAGATAAATTTTTCGAGTAGGCCTACTGAAATCCTACGCTCCGTGCCATCTATTGGGTAATTTATCAACATGAGCTATTGTTTCGATACTGTGTTCCACTGTGAAAGCATAGAGACTAGAATGGTTGGAATACGAAACGTGCTGTTTAAAGCTACTCAAGTTAATAGAAATGATATTTCTGTGAAGTCGTGGAGCCTTACGTAGTGCCAACGCCGAGTACTTTGGCCACGTCCAGCAATCCGTTTTAATATTCGCAGGCTGGTGGTTTTCCTCGCCCGCCAACGACTGCGGCGCCTGCAACCTGAACGGCGAGTACAACCGCTTCTCCGACATCAAGTCCCCCGGAACGTCGGCCATCTACTGGAAGAGCTGGCACGGCAGCGGCTACCCGCTCAAACGCGTATCAATGCAGATCATACCCACCGAAGTCCTGGACGACCTCAACCAACTGACAAGCACGACTTCGCAGTACGACGGTACGCTGGACGAGATAGGACCGGGTCTAGACGGAGACGGGCCTGTTCGTTTAGCCGCTGGGGAATCGTACGGTGACGCTTTGGACAGCGAAGCGCCTTATTCTGATCTGGATTACGACGGGGACTATAACGGGTTTTATATGAGCGACGGTTGATGGAGATATAAGTCGATTCATCTTTTTTCAAGCGAGCTGTACGATCGGTATATGCGGATTGCGTTCGGCCCGCGCGCGGACTTGAGATGCTAGGGCCGAAGCGAAAAATAGCAGTATTGGGAATGTTCTGGTTCCGGTTTGTTTTATTACTATTTCGTCAATCTAAATGCCACAAGATTGCGATATGAAATGATAGGATGGTGTCGATGCGACTTGCTGCGGTCTTTCAATCACACATACCTACCTTGGCCTAAGACAGTGGTCCCCAACATGGGCGACACTGCTCTATGGTGGTGATTTTGACATACATTGATTGCGGGGGGAGGGATGTTAAAGCGTTCAGTAAATTATAGTTCATAAACTGTTTGGTTTCTTGCAAAGTTCGGTTTATAATGACCGGATGTTATTATAAACGGCTTCTCAACTCTTGACTCGTCCCATCGGGAGACCACAAGTATCAAATCGGGAAAATTTGCGTCACGTTACACCAATTGTGCTCGTTTATGAATTCCATCGACTTTGCTGCAGCGCATCGTTGAGGGTATCCAAAGACTGCGTTTCGCTTTGAATATTGAGTATTCAAAAACTACTGTTTCGGCATTGAGAAATGGTGGACGTAGAAGAAGTAAAAAGCAAAACTACTCAAGTTTAACAAGTACTAGAGTACTACGGAAAAGTAGATGTAATTCGTTACTGATGACACCTAACTTTTGGATAGAATAAAGATATGTCGAGCTCGATATAGTGCGTGTCGAATCAAAAAGTGTGGGAACCACTGGCCCACAACATATTTATGAGAAGCATGTACAATTATACACTGAATATAAATACAAATATAAATACACCGAAAGTAATAGAAGATAACATAGAAAGGACAAGGGATGAGAATGAAAAGGCATGTGACGGTAGGCGAAGCCGATATGTCAGATATGGTCCGGTAATCTCGAGCGCTAATTGGTACAAGGGGCATGTCTATCGCTGGCGATAAGAGCACTTGCGTTTATCATTAGACACTTTGACCGGAGATGGAAACGGGGCGACTTGATAGCACGGTCCTCTAATTGAAATGCGAGTCCCGATTTTTTGTATATTTTGACCCCGAAACCCAACCAACAAAGGCGCGCCGACTTCCATATCTGAGTCGCACACACTTTGATCAGTTCTTCCGATAAGTCTAATGATTATTAGAGCAATCATCCTATTCTGCTTTGGCCTAATTTAAGTAATGCCGTTATTTGCATGAATATTATTGTTTACCATCTGTATTATATACTTCCTTGTCAACATCTTTTTTTATAAACAAATATACATCTATTCGCCTGACAACGCTGGGTGGTTTTGTGCGATAAGCGGCTGATAAATGACGAAGTTGTACACTTGAGCAGACGCGCGTGTATTTATATCAACAAAACACACAACGCCATGTTCCCGTTCCTAATGCAAAGGCAAGAGTCGATAAATCAGTGCATCTCGAGTAGAAGGTATTCCTGAGCAGTAAAAGGACAGGGAGGGATATAGAATGTAACTGTTGTCTGTATACGTTTTGTAAGTTATATCCGTATCTGCCACTGTTTGCTTTAAAGATAGATATGTGGTTTCCTGTCACACTCAAGAAGATGGATTGCAGTCAGTCGAGTCGAATGCGCTGCTTTTAAGGACATAACTTCCAAATTTCCAACTTTTCGTTCCTTTGATGGTGATAATGAAATCATAATTATCCCGGTCACACCCTGACAAATAGATTACACAGCTGCAAGACTCACAAAAAAAACCTGCGTCGGTACATAGTAGCGCTGTGTAGTGTGATAAGGACGCGTTGTGGTTGGGAAATTGACTTACCTAACCTAATATTGAGATCATTTGCTATTCTGGGATTCGATTTTATGCCTGCGAAATTCTTCTACAATAACGCACGACCGTA
>ATSW01119498.1:0-13550 GCA_000444245.1 Botryllus schlosseri
CATTTGGACACACCATGCTGATGCGTGCTTGCCACCATTCAAGTTTATTCTAGGTTAGAACACTGTAAAAACATACTAGCTATGCGTTATTACCATTCATCAAAGCCAGCTATCCCCAATTCAATGTCATTTTGCTAAAAATCTTCATTTTTCACCCTTTCTCCATAAGAGCTCATTGTAAGTTTGCCCGGGCTTGATCTTTGTTTACATCCTGCTGCAACCTGATTGGTTCGTGTCAAAGGTCACGTAANTGTCTATTGGTATGGATTGGGATNGGAGACNANGGGGGACCGGAAGGTCTTAGATTCAGTCGCCACCCAGCGGAGTTATATGAACATAAAAATTACATAAGGTAAAAGTCATGGAAAATCAGCAGTAAACATCCGAGCATAGTACTGGTTATACAATACACAGTGTGCACAGCAAAAATATGCATCAAAGCAAGAACAATGAAGACGTAGCAAGTGGAACAGTGGAGGTGGCATGTAACGGAAGGCAAAATCAACATTTCAGGTTGTGGTCCGGGAAACTCGTGGGCCGTGTCTTACGGCGACAAAAAGAGCAATAAATAGCTTTTAAAAAGGACCGACGAGGAAAGAATAACCTTAGATTACGAATATCGAAGAAGACTGTGACATTATAGATTACTAACCTACGTAGGTTAGTAATCTATAGTGACATCGACATCGGGCACTAGCCACTAGGTCGAGGTGGATGCCAGTTCAAGAGACCCTAACTGGTTGGTTGGTCGGTCGGCACCACCCCTCGCCTATCTGTTCATTACATCGCATTGTGTGTCTTGTACATCACATTGTGTGTGTGTGTGTGTGTTGGGCAAATGAAAAATAAAAATATATTCTGACGATTGGTTGATTAGTATTCATTCAGTATTTCGACTTGAATGTGAACATGGACAATGGACATATTTGATATAAAAAGATTGTTAGTACAGTAAGCACTNTGAGCTAAGAGATTAATCTTCCGGATCCTGGTATATTGNCAAAAGTATCCAACAAAGATTCTGTAATTTAGCTAGCACCCATTCTAAATGAAATGACTTTCTTGAATGACTACAAGTTGAAAAAGACTCACGCGGTGTCGCTCTTTGTGAACCCATCGAAGCGTGTAAATGTAATGTGGGTGAAAGGTTTGCGCTGTGACTGAAAGCGGATATTNANTTTGACAAATTTCAAAGCGTTATAGTACTAGCAATATGTACCGTATNATAAGTAGACTTTCCATAGGGCAGAGGACAGCTCATATTTCAAGTAGCACCATACACAGTAAGTTTCTTGCCGTTGGACGCAGGGGGCCGATTGACAGAGGCCGCAATCCGGCTATTTTGGAGACGCCATCCCGAAATCTGACTACCGCATTTACGAAGAATCAACTGTTACTTGTCAACCGAGAGTCCCGCATCACGAGATGTCATTCGTCAGAGAGTTTACATGACCGTTTAAATGACGAAGAACAGACTGTAACTATATGTTACGTTGATCGAGATGGCGAAAGACATTACATCGATGGAAAGGTTGGGGACAATGTTATGTATTTAGCTCAACGACACGATTTAGATGTTGAAGGGGCGTGCGAGGCATCGTTAGCATGTTGTACATGCCACGTATATGTGAAAGACGAATTTTATGAGAAATTGGAGGAACCGTCGGAGGAGGAAGAGGATATGCTTGATCTTGCTCCCTTTCTNCAAGAAAATTCAAGACTGTCTTGTCAAATAATACTTTCTAAAGATATTGATGGTATAGAAGTAAAAATACCATCTGCAACTCGTAATTTTTATGTCGATGGTCATAAGCCTAAGCATCACTGATCATGTTATGAATGATCTACAAGTTCAAAAACGGAAGTATTTGTCNCGGCGTTAGTTTCCGGTATGGAATATGCATACGGCAAAATCGAAATCCTACTAATGGTCAACTATGCAAGGCACCGAGTCATCCACCCTTCCATCTGACCAATGTAATGTTTCAAATGTATTCAATACAGTTGTCCTAAGCTTCCTTCTTGTGACTTTGAACATGCTGATGTAGCAGTACTAATCCTCTCGAACTTGTTGCCTTATGTGGTTGGAGCAAATTGAGCAGTAAAAATTTTGATTATGGCTCATATTTACATTGTGTACTGTACCATNAAACATACTGTTACCTAATCTATATTAGCTCATTGAAATTTTTTTCTGAGCTATGTCACTTCTCACCCTTCACATAGTTCTNAACGATGTAGAGTTATGTTGACTCATATAACTTGAATGTGTCTCATATACAAGCATCATCATAAATCACACCATAGTGCAATTTGTTTGTCATTCATGAATTGAAGTCATAACATACGCATGTGTAAGAAAGTCATCGTTTTTTGACAGCAGTGTTCATCAATAGATTTTGACACCGCGACTACTGTTCTGTCAGTCTGTGATAGTAATTTAATATTTTCTTNCTTGGAAAAGTCTGGTTTTATCNAAAAAATCTAAATAATGTACCGGTAACGAAGTTGTAATCGATATACAAGTTTTATTGAAGATATCACGGCCCGATGGATGAACTGCCTCAAGACCTCGGCCTTGCTTTGGAAGATCCTTCCCTGAAGCACGATAGTGATGAACACGGTGACTTTTCTGGATCCGATATGAAAATTGACGCTTATCGTAAGCGAAAGACAAGAAAGAGACGCACCACTGATACCTTGTTTCAACCAAACTTGTCTAACTCTATAAATCTCCTTAACAACAGCCCAAAAAGCAGTTCTAGCGTTGACGATTCCAGAAATTATCGCTACCTCGAAAGTTACACCGCCAACTGTTCTGAGGAAACTGACGAAAGGCCTAGGCAAGGGCAGATATCGAGAGTCGGGATTCATCGCACCGTTGACAGGACACACAAACGTGTTTTTAAGCAAGCAAGACCTTGTTATTGTGAATCGGATTCACATACCGAGAACGCACCGGTGTATCCCAGAAAGCAACGGAAGAAAAAATTCAAACGAATCCCGATCGACACCGCCGAGACTGTTNTCCAGTCAGAATCCAGTGAAGTGAAATCGAAGTGGCGTCAAAAATGGAAAAATCAAAGAAATGAACAGCTGAACTCTGTAGAAGGCGCAACCAATTTAAAAATAGTACGACCGCCTTCGAGAGACTCAGAACATTGCAGAAGGGCAAAAAGTTGCGGCCACTGCTCCAGTAAAGCCTGCGGTAATCTTGCTCACAGCCATCACGCCGACAACGCTAGTTCCGATGTCAGTTCAGGTATATCTATGCAGAGAGATGACGTCGATAGCAATTGCCGTTGCGCGTGTCACAACGGTTTGCTCAGAAACGACAGCAGCGTGAGCGGGAGCAGTTACAATTCCGATACAGATTCTGCTAATTTTACTCCAGATGATATCGGTGGCGATGGCGACGACGAGATGACAGATTTCTGCGCTGAATCGGACGGCGGTTCCGTGTTGGGAATCCCACGTTGCAGATACATGCCTTGGCTCGCACTACACAGTGGTGGTGCCAATTTCAAAGGCGACAAAGTGTGGTTTTGTGGGGTGAGACTTGGTGTTGTGAACAAATTTTGTATGNTATGTTATAAGGCTGTGTTTACAGGTTGAACGACCNAAACCAGGCCAGAGCATGAACAGTTGCAACAGCCCTGTCTGGTCAAGTAGCAATCACTCACCAAATGATATGACTCGTGAGTTGAACGAGTTGAACCGGTTTTGAGTGTAAATAGCTCTCAATACGATATGGTTTTATTCCAGGCTCTGCAGTGAGGCAGAATAAATACGCGAAAAGTGCAATATGTTATAATCGACGACACAGGCGAAGAACCAAAATGAAAGTAAGCATACTACTAGATACTGATGTAAAATAGGAGTATATTTANTGAGATATAATGCAGGGTATCGTTTAGGTCTATTCGTAAGAGACCCAATTGATCACTGATATTAATCAGANTGCAATCTGCTGTGATCGGTAATGATAAGCTGATTTTTGCTTCTTGGTGCACTTGTGTGGTCGCTAGGAATGGTGCGGACCCCTGAAAGGTTCTGGTTCGTGTGAACGCGAAAGTGAACATGTAACGTCATATTGCTCATTCTGTGAAGTTTTATATATTATATGACNCCTAGCGATGGCAACCTTATGCCACCCCCAATCATGAAGTAAAAGCTGAATTTTTAAGCATTAGCAAATTATCAACTGGAACAATCAAACGCTGTAATAATTCTAGAATATCAAAATTTTCCGTCGCTTACAATTTCGACGAAGACATGCAACTGAATGTAAGCTTGCATGTATACTTGCAACAGATATCACCTCAAAATTAATTTTTNCAGTAACCAACACCTCAATCGAGCGGATTAGATTTTTATGATAAAATATGCACATCAAATCAAGACAGATCCCATATGCCTTAATATCGATTTCGTTGATGTCAACCATTGATGATGATTGTTCTAGCGGGCCAAGCTCACAGCAGACAGTTGCTAGATGTTCACAAGCAGAAAGCTGAATATTTTGAGTAAACTTTTCTAACAAAGCAAATATAATTTCATGAAATGGTAGGGCACATGCTCGTTTAGCACTGAATTTCTTTTAGTACTGCCAGCACAATTCAGAAAGTAGTATGTCATGAAGTTAATGTGGGAAGAATTTCATCCAAAGATGTTAAAATGATGTGAAAAATTTTAATTTATGAAAAAGGTNNAAAGTGTGCAACTTACCAAGGTTTGTTTGCGAACGGCAACCTCCAAATTTCNGAGGTTTATACACCGAACGCGAACGTCACGTTCACATCATCCCTAGTGGTCGTCATACTTGACAGTTTTAGTAACTTGGTTCTATTCTCCTTCTTGCCTTGGGTTTACTACAGTACAATTCTTAAGTCTTCCATTTACATATTTGCGCACCATCAGTTGCCACTCTGATTAGAACTATAGGCCGTGGTTCCATGCGTGTAACTGAGCCACGTGCAGTTTATCAAGTAGTTCTACTTTTATTTTTCCAACATAAATTTTGAAATCCCACAATAGATGCTATAAAACTCTGATTAATGCAGAAAGAGATTGCTACGTAATTATCTGATTTTTAGTGGGGTATTAATTTGTAGGTCTACTGACTGAAACTGAAATAAATTATATATTCTTGTGTTTTCAAAAGAAAGTAGCATTGATCTGGTGACCTTACCTATAAAGAAAATTAAAACTTTGTGATATGGCATGTATATGGGTCAATTTGATTAGTGAAATTGCCAAAGCCATTGTCAAGCAAAGCGGGACAGCACAATAGTTTTTGAAATTTTTACNCAAGTTGTNGCATAATTTGCAATTATCATGACTAACATGAAAGTTAATTTTGGGAGCTTAAAACTAATTCAGGAATATGACAGGTTACACGAATCCAGTCACTTGGACATCCAATACCGTTTATATTGTAAATTGCTTTTTCAACTTTAACCTTTAATTTTGTACTTNAAATAGTTCTTACGTAGGATTGTATCTATGTCGATTTAAAGTTTTGAACTATAATTCATTTTCTCATTTTCAGAAGAATAAAGCTAAGAATTTAAAAGAACAAGAGTATGTATAAGATTTAATTACCAAATAATTTGCTCTCTGTCAACTGAAATTATTTTAGCCTCAATCAGCTAAACAAGCTNTCACTAGCTAACCGGAATAAGCGCATGAGGTTGGATGGAGTCAAAAATTCGAATCTGCCCACTCATCGACATGGTAAGAAATTGCTTTTGTGGAAACTCTGCCTGACACTGATATTGGAGTCCATGATCTGTAAAGACACGCACACATGCACGAGTATTCTATGTAATATAATGTACAGAAACTTCATGTCTGTACCAGATACCGTACCTAATTATAAGACCACAATGGTGAGGATTCTCGTACACGTTGACATTGAGGAGTATTTTGTTGACATGTTGATCAGACTTCATGAATTCTGTCAAAGTTGGTGGAGAATTCCAAAAATGAATCCAGCCATGCTCTATTGATTTATTTGCTCTGTAGTGACAATATCACTAACAAAGGAAAACATACCACATCAATTGTACACACAATTCATCAAGAAATAGTTGATGTGGTCTCAAATAAAAGATGTAATTGAGAAAAAACTTTGGCTGCAGACTTATTCATTTAATGTCAACGTACTCGAACTGCAGCTAAAAGATCATCAACAATATGTTTCCCATAACACACAGTCTCTGCAGCGTTGAGCTTACTCGATCATATGTTTACCATGCAATACCTTAAGAAATGAGACTATAAGATGAAGCCGTGTCGAGAAACTGAAACAGTGATAAAATATGTCCCAGAAATTTCATAATGGGAGGATAAGTGTTGATGAGTAACCTTGGCACCACAGAGATCACACTTGTGTGATCATNTTTTAGCTGCAGTTCGAATATGATCGCTTTCTGAAGAAGATGGATGCTACCAATAATTTTTCTCACTGTCTTACATCCGGAACTACATCATATTTATAGCGCATTGCCCCTTTAAAATACATTCACCATCACAATTAGCATTGTTCTCAATTGACAAGCAGCTATATTTTCAGGAGTGCCATTTGTCACAATCACACACAGAGATGATGAGGAAATGAAGACAGAAGAGAGCAGCTGTAAGAGGAATGATTGAACTCATTGAAAAACCCTAATGTCATGTTACGGAGNTCAGCCTACACAAAATGTTTTCGGATCAGTGCTCTTCAACCTTGTACCCTTNAAGTTGTTGTGATGGACTCATGCACCATGATTTCCCATAATCATCCAACCATGTTTTTTTTTGTGCGGTATTGTTGCCAGAATANTGATNTGTTCAGCTCACTCACCGCAGAAAGTTTGTGTATTGTGTATCAATGGTAATCTGATTACTAAAAAATGGTCAGCACGTCNAAGCCNCCCAGAAGGCAAGCAATCCCCTTGTTGAAAACCACCGTTTTAGTGTGACAAGTTTGTGATGTANACTTATCTATACCTTTTCGTACTAGTGAACCCCAAGGTGCACACCGGTTGAAGAGCACTGTTCTAGACGATCATATGTATTTCTTNTTATAACGTTTTATCATTTTACGAATTACATTAGGATTCTAGTGCAATGTTATCGCGGTGATTATAGTGCATGCAAGNTGGGGAGAAATGGTCAAGTGCATCTCGGCAAATACACTAGACCTGAGAAGAAATAAATATTCACTTTTNCATGGGTTGTTGTTAGATCATGGATCATCTTGTGAAAATGTAAAAATCAGTAGCCTGTACGAGGGAGCTATCAAGCAAGTATAGAACATAGTTGGATACGATCTGCAACATGAAAATGTAAAATACCAACCACTGATGGGAGATCTGATCAATGAATGGATATTATTGATATGAAAATATGATTTCGNACAATACATTGTGTTTCAACTCAGTCATAGAGTCTCTCACTCACAAAATCACCATCAACTTCTTTAAACTCTATCTTCACTTTTGACCATTGCTTCGCCGATATATCAGAGGCTGTACTTGAATCTAACCGTCTGAATGCCAAAGCAGTGGCGTTTAGCTGAATAATGGCAGTTCTTTTGATCCTTGCTGATATTCCCCATTTCAAATCGCATTTGGAACATAGATATTCTCGCTTGAGTTCGCTGCCGCCATCTTCGGCATCTCGGGCACAATATCTCTCACTCAGTGTTTTATCGACACACGTATAGTTGTTACCAAGTTTCACAATGTCTTCTCCTTGGCAAATGAAGGTGCCGCATTTCTTACACAGAGCCTTGAAGACAGACGATCGAGGCATTGTATCTACCGAAGATCGTTGATTTTTCAAGACGGCNGACGTTGCCTTCTCTTGTCGCTCCTTTAGTTCTTTCAAATATTTGTTCGGTTCTGATACGAACATGTCCTGAACCTTTCCGATCGTGTCCTCCA
The DNA here is from genome assembly GCA_000444245.1 of Botryllus schlosseri. Lineage (NCBI taxonomy): Eukaryota > Metazoa > Chordata > Ascidiacea > Stolidobranchia > Styelidae > Botryllus > Botryllus schlosseri. Next base: position 7,935 of record ATSW01119498.1, read on the forward strand.
TCAATAACGCTCTGCTCACATTAATCCTGCCACGAGCGAGAACCCTTCTTGTGGCAAAATCAATCATTTTCCCACCCTGTTGCCTGACCCGCCCAGCAAGCTGTATTGTCTTGACTTCATTTTTTACATAATCGTAGCATATCACTAAATTGCAGTTGATAACATCNAAGCCTTCACTGGCAACATCCGGCGTGCACACTAGCACGTTCACTTTCCCAGACCGAAAAGAACTTAAAACTCTCTCATGGGCTTTGTGTGTAAGCGCTCTGGTGTTCTCGTCCATACCTTTCCCAACTCCTGTTAAAAAGCCAGCATGGACCTTGACAGCAGTCAGTGACTTTTCTTGATTAATCCAGTTTGTTATTGGTCTGGTGTAGATTCGTTTTTTCACATTAATCATGACCCTGGAATTAGAATTGTCTTTGAATGTTTCTTTTATAACTGCAGCCATTTTTTCCAAATTTTGATTCCTGCATCTGGGATCATTTGCGCATACTCTGAGTTGCTTCGCAGCATTATCCCAAAGTCTCGAAAGCTCGTCTTCTACTGCTGAGGAACGATCAGATTTGAGAGGCTGTTCTTTTTCCAAGTATGCCAAAGTGTCAACCGCACGGCATTTAAGATATAAATCCAGTGCATTATTGAATTTGGACAGATTTTCAATGCACGATTGCACGTCTCTGCAAACATCGGCTCTGCTCTTCAGTGCTTCTATAGCCTTCTTCTGATATTCTTGGCACCATTGGATAAATTGGTCATCACCTTTTCGAAGGGTGTTNGGAATAGGATCGTGTACATCTTTTAAATTTAGTTTGCTCAATATCAAAAATTGGTCGTCTATNGTTTGGCACAAACAGCGTGTAAAAGGGTCAGAAATTTCTTCTAATTCCAAGCTTTCTTGCTTTGGAGTAGGAGTNTGCTGAAATAATTCCTCTCTCTCACACGGCGGAACTGTTATAATACCACCAACTGCATCCAAGTTGGCGCATAGAGTTAGGACATGACCAATAGCCATCCCATCTACGCTTGCCTTACCCACCCCTGTTGTAGCTGTAAGTCCTATCACTTGCGGCAGTGGGGCCGCTCCATTTTTCTTTGAGAACAAGTAGTTCAACATGATCTTATTGTATGGATGATCATTCATTGTGTGATGACATTCATCCATTACCAGGATAGAAAATTCACGTACTGATGACTCTGAGCTGCTTTCCAAATAATTCAAGAGGATCTGTGATGTCATAACAGCAACCTCATTTGCTCGCAGAAGCTNCGTCAAAGTTTGATTGGTGTTTCCGTGGAGGTAATCGATCCTTATTTTGTATGATTTAAGAATTGGTTTCATATTGGTGCACTGCTGCTCTGCTAGTACGACAGTNGGAACTATAAATGCAGCTTTCGGCTTGGTACTCAAGCGATCTTTAAATCTATTTGCTATTATATTGGCTGCCACTCTTGTCTTTCCACTTCCAGTCGGAGCGCATATGATGACNTTCTTACCAGCGCATCCTGGTGCAGCTAGGGAAACTTGGTAGTGACGTAGGGAAGTGGACCTTGTTTCCTTTATCGCTGCNCTGCCAGGACTCGCAGATGTCTCATTTCTACCGGAGAAGTTGGCCGCAATCCTAACTTTCGGAGTNACCTTTATAGGCGCAGCCTTATCATTAGAAAAAGCACTTTCAGAATAGGTGTGCAGTTCTGTATCAACTTGAATGATAGGAGGTTGATATATAACGCTGGTCANTTCATCCAAACTATTAATCAGATCTGCATCGTAATTGAACTGTTTAAGAATCCCGACAAACACAGATAACCAGCCAGTTGCTTTCCGTACCAAATGGGAAAAAAGTACTGTTGCTCCAACAGAATTCCCTTCTTCCCTTGTTTTAGCTTGTACGTTCTCATGCTCCTGTTCAGTGATGACTTCCTCATCTTTAAGTCTTTGAGACACTTCATTGGTGTCTATCTTTGATTTTAAGTAAGGAGCGACTAATGTTAGAACTTCCTTGATGTGTTTCAAATTCTCCATCTTCTCCACTTCAGCTTCCACATCCTCATCAGCAACTTCCTGATTCATGAGGTGAGCTAACCATTCACTTCCTGACTCCTTAATCGCGTTGATGACATCGTCAAGTAGACAATCGCTTCGAGCAATGATTTCAAGAGCACATCTTACTGCTTCATGCTTTTGATTACGTTTTGTAAACACATTGAGATAGTCAGAGGATCCAAATTCGAAAATATTAGGTAAATTGTCAATAAGATCAAACGGATTAATATAACTTTGAAGTATACACTTCCAGTGGTTCAGCAGATCCGCTTCTTCTTTCTTCATTGTTGCCTATACTGAGAAGTTATTGAAATCTATTGAAAAAATATAGACAAACTGATGCATGCAAGNTTCTAATATCAACTTGCTCTTACCAACAACTGTCAGACACAAAGTAGGAAATGAAATAGGAATCAGTAACTATTTTCAACAAGTAAAATTTTAACTGAAATGTGCACCGACATGAGATAGGGATGGTTACAATTGCCACACAGGAAGTGTAAATTTTCTTGTCTCCAATTTTAATACAAGCTGTATCAAACAATTGAGCAAACATAACTCTGACTTCCTCGAATTTGTCGCCTCATTCATGGGGTGGCGACATGTGTCACACATTTATTGATTCTGGTCAAAGTCGTTTCATCAAACAATTGTGACAATATAATACGNGACTTTGTGGGGTTTATNGATTAAAAAACATATCAGTCCAACCAACATATATTAAGTACAACATAGTTTGATATGCACTGAAGAAAACTACTTGTAAGACCGCTTTTCTACTTCTGGTTGAAGAAATTTCTGCTACTTCAACTTGAACATAATGTCAGTAACGGGAATGCCGATATTGACCTATGACCTATATCACTTTATGGTAGAAGAACTGCCTACACTGTGTGGCACACTTTNTAAGTTATGATAAGTTGGAACATATTTAAAACANCAATTTACAGCAGGGGTGTCAAACATATGGTCCTTCAGACAATCTAGCTACGCAGGAATTCTGTGTTTTAATTGGAAAAATGCTCGTATTATNCACCACATTTTTAACAAAAGTTGAGATTTTTTGGTATGAAATACCTTCAAGTAAATAATATGCCAGGACAGTGAATCTGGAGATGTTCATTGCTGATATGCCACATTATAGCCATTCATGTTCATATGGACCAAAATAGTTATTCAGAGAATNAATGCAAAACTGTAGCACGCCGGTTACGGTTATGCTGTAGGACTTCTAACTCGCGAAAGTGAATTACGAATGGTGATTTAACAATAATGAACCAAATTCAAACGTCCCCCGTTTACAGTTAAATCTAATGCATTTCTGCCTCCATCATGACTAAAACAAAGGGAGAATAGAAATGTGCCAACTTATATCATCGTTTTNTCGAATGACTGTTGAGAGAGAGAGAATTCTTTTATTCGTCAACCATGAAATATAGTATAGGCAATGTCCACAAACATTCACGTCCAATAGTACATATTTTTTTAGCTGTTGTTCTAGCTGTTTATAACAGCATTCAGTCAGTTGACCATCTTGTCTTTGCCAATTGCGTTGTCTGCAAATAAAGGTGTTATAGATAGAGCCCCTACTATGATACATAAATCTAATGTTTAAGTAATAAAGTATTCCAGTGAAAACAAAGGTATTGATTTTTTTATAATCATATGGCTGGTGTGGCCTGCAAACGATCAAAAGGTTTCCATNTGGCCCGCAANTCAAGTTGAGTTTGACACCCCTGATTTACATGATTGTACAAACAACACATGCTGACNGAACAGAAACATGGGAATTAATGTCACTTCATGTAAGATATGCCAATAACATCACTAGATATTTCTGCTTTCTGTGGCATCNCAATATGTACAATTGTACATAGCCAAAGCAAGCAAATAAGCATATAAAACACAATCACAATCATCGAGTGAATGATCATTTGAATTACCACCAACATGATTTACGGTATATAAATTGCATTGATGTCATGCTGATGCATAGAAAAGCAAAAAGCATTGTAGATAACTGCCCCATAATACATTTTAGAATTTCCATGTGGCAATTTCAGCATATTTTATGACAAATAAAATAAAAGGTTAAGAAATTCTGTGAGGCTGGATAAAACTGGACTATATCAGAGAGGTTAAGCATTCGCATCAGGAAGGTCCATGTCCGACAATTAGCGATGACAGGATCACATTAATATAAAAAGCTAAAAAAATCAATGTAAGTAGACATAGGTAGACTTTATCATAAAACTACAGCTGTTTGACAAGTACTAATGTGGAGCGTGGAGCCTGATTCTAAAGATGTAAGTATTTGAGTAACAATGATCACATAGGGTTAGCCTACTAGTGATATTGTGTAGATATAATGAGCTACAACATCAACTATTAGATAGCTCACACTTTTTTGTTTTCACTTTTGACATCCGATTGTGCTATATATTTTCAAACTGCAACGTAAATCTAGTTTCAATATGACAGGACCACCCAAAAGTCTTCAATGAACNTATATTTGAAAACTGAATGCTGCTATGATATCTTACAGATTGTTCTCAAGCCTGAATAGAGGTAGGCCTATTCTCTTGAGAGGATAATACAAGATGTTCATCTGGTATATAATGTTTTAAACCNGCTTCCTTGGAGGATGGTAATAATAATAATGCTTAGGAATGTTCATATAAAGTAGGAAATATAACGAAAATACTGAAATCTGTGTTTATTGTGACTTGTGATCCTAAGTATAATAGTGAAATTTAGGTGGATATGACACTCTAGGCCGAGGTTGATGTTAGATTAAAAGGATCGCAACTGCATGCGTGTCGTTCGACATCCTCCTATCTGTTCATTACATCGCATTGTGTCTTATCGCATTATACATTGTGTGTGACTTGTTCAGATGAAAAACATAACCCAACCAATGATTATGTTAATGTCGATTGAACCGAATAATCGACACATACTGGTTTTTGTATCTGCAATTAAAATCGAGTGAGCCGAATTGTGGTATTAGAAACATATTTAAGCTTTTTTGGACAAATGCACAACATCTGTATAGGTTGGAAATTCAATATCGGTCAGCGGGTCATGCACAGATAAGACAGTGGAGATTGGAAAAGCATATGTATGAGTAAGTACGTTCACTAGCACAGTTGGTGTTGTAGGATTTGAAATAGGCATTAGATCAGTATGCGGTAGCAGTAGTAGTATGAAGAAAATTAAGTAGGTCTACACATAAAATCGGGACAGGTATTGGGTGAACAAAAATTAATTGACAATAGAATATTTACTGACTGTGATTGTGGTGACTACATTGGTTGCCTATCTAGAAGCTTTTCCTGATGATTCAGCAATAAATTCAAGTATGCAGTGGGTTCATTCTTACACAATTTCTGCATACTTTCAATTGCCTTCTTGATCAGTAAAATTTTAGAAAATTTTACTTTCTCATTGGCTAGAATGTGATCAGATTCAACATGCACCAGTTGCTTACTTTTGTTTGCACCAATTTGACAATCGTAACATAAAGTCAAATCAAATTGTTGCATATTCCTTGGCAGTTCATCACACTG
>KE604200.1:0-18582 GCA_000444245.1 Botryllus schlosseri
ATCAAACCCTTCCACCAGAGAACCGAACTCTTTGTTTCAATGAGTGAGCGAGCAAGTATAAAATTACCTTAACTTATTCGTTGCAGAAGTTAATATCACTTTGAGCTCTCAGTGATATGAGAAGAAGTTTGGTGTTCGGGGTCATTCCTGAAGAAACCAATCAACCCTTCTCCTTTCCTTCATGGATGAAGCCCTGCACCAATAGTTACAGAAGTCAGCTTTGTCAAGTTGATGTTTTTCGCTGGTCTCCTCCCAACGTCTTCCCTACCAGCATTTACTCTGCAAATATGTCTACTCCTATAATCTACGCCCAGATAATTAGCTATGCAATGTCTCTGGAGTCGGCGGATTCGTCCAATAGGCTAAAGTAATTTGCGCGGCAACGTGTTTTGGAACATGGGATAAAAGATCGACTGACATTGCTGTTACTCTGCTGGACACGGTCGAATCAGACACCTGCAGCTTCGAAATATGGTAGGTGATGCTGTCTGTGCTGCTAAGTTCCGGAAACAGCAAATATTCGCACAGGATGTTGAAGTTTTATTGAAATACACCTTCTCTAGCAGATTTCTTGGGTTTGGCGATATTCCAAGCAATTTTGAACGATACGTATGTAACTTCGTCGGAAATTTTAACAATGTCTCGAAATATGGATTCTATGCTTGACACCTAGTAGCTAGCAACGTTTTTTCCAAGATCAGGCGATATGTGTAACTCCAGAAGAAACTGTCGTAGTAACGTTTTAAGAGAGCCAAATAGCTAAATTATTATGTAAAAATACTGTGCCAGTACAGTAATTGCGTACATAATGAAAGATGTCGCGGGCCGCAAAATAAACGTCTGCGGGCCGCGGGTTGAGAACCCCTGACCTAGGCGGTGTCAGCTGCGATGACCGAGTGGTTAAGGCGTTGGACTTGAAATGCAATGGGATATTCCCGCGCAGGTTCGAGCCCTGCTCTTAGCGATTTTTCAAGCATCCCGGTTACGGACGTCACTTGAAAATCATTCTCGTTCTTTTAAGAGAATTAAATTTTATTATTTTAGTGAATCACAGTAGGCCCTACTTGGCGCATGTATTGAGCTCATATCACGATATCTAATATTGTGACGTGTATATTGCGTAGCTTGCCACGTCATGTCACGCCTCTATACTTTCAATTCAATAATTCACTTCAATAATGCAATTCGAGAGCTGAGGCCTTGCCGCACCGTTCTTTCTCAGCATGGTGCTCACGCCAAAGACTTTCGCTGCTAACGAGTAGTGACTACACCAGGGGTTCTCAACCCGCGGCCCGAAGAGGTTTATTTTGCGGCCCGCGACATCTTTCATCATGGACGCCATTATTACTGACAGGGCGTTGTTAGATATTAATTTATCTGGTTAGCTATCTTATCGCACCGTCTCTGGTTCGTTTGATTACTCATTTTTGATGTGTTCTAGTTTCTTGACATATGCTCGACCTTAGATTTTTATTGTTTTGAATCTCTATTAGGTTGGACTATGTTTCAAGAGAATCCCGCTACGTATTACATTTTTTAAAGAGTTTTTCACTTACCGCGAATAGTTTGAACAGAAACAGAACAAGGAATGGGAAATTAAACGATGAAAACTTGGTTTGCAACTTTGCGTGGAACAATGAATTTGCTTTCCCAGATAATGATGGGAAACCGATGTGTCATATGTATCGAAAAACAGTATTCATAATTCGTAACGAAGCGTTGAACCTTAAAATGAAACTACGAAAGTTTCGTCTGGTGTTATAGATATCGCCTGATCTTGAAAAAAAACGTTGCTACCTAGGTGTCGAGCTCAGCAATCCATATTTAGAGGCACTGTAAAATTGCCGACGAAGTTGCAGACACATCGTTCAAAATTGCTCCGACTCAGCTGAATCTAAGAAATCTGCTAAAGAAGGCGTGATTTCAATATAACTGTGCGCGTATTCACTGTTTCCGGAACTTAGCAGCAATTATAACACCACTTGACATATTTCGAAGCTACAGTTGTGCGATTCAACCGTGACCAAAAGCAATGTCTGTCGATCTTTTATCGCATGTTCTGAAACACGTTGCCGTGTAGACCGCTTTAGCCTATAGCAGTGGTTCCCAACCGGAGGGAATTCCCCCCTTGGGGGTAATTTTGAAATTTTTAGGGGGGAATCTGGCTTTGGCACCGTATCGGAAGATACACTGGGTTTACAAGGTTTTCAGATTTTTATGGTATAGAACTGTTAAGTAGAAATTAGTTCTTAAGAATTGTATGTTTCTTTGGCGGATTTCAAGCTAGGTGTAGGGCTGTAGGCCTATGTTTAATGCCTTCCGTAGATATTAAACCCCATGATAAATGGAGGCTCACGAGACGATTTTGTTGGGCCCGCGACAGCCTCTCGACCAAATTACTACTAAGCAGGAAAACGTCAAGCCGAATTCAGCAAGAATGTGAAATTGTTTAAATTTTGAAGCCAACATATGAGCTAACGTGAAAAACATACCAAATTCATCGATTCAACTCAAGTCCATAGCAAGCGGACTTATTGATTTATTTCTCGTCAGCGGCTACATGACCGGTCAAATTTAACTGTAGCCTACTTTACCAAAGTTTAGTGCGATCCGCATTCGACATAGTTCGGACATATCTGAATATGTTTGGTCATTAATTGCTCAGTCAACAACAGGTTTCGCGTTAAAAAGCACATTTTTTTAGTCAGAAGTAACTTTTTCATAGGGGGGGAATTTTAGCTCAAATATTGGCCAAGGGGGGAACGAGACAAAAAAGGTTGGGAACCACTGGCCTATAGCATTGGACGAATTCACCGACTCCAGACATTGCATAACTAATTATCTGGGTGCATTTTATCAGAGTGGACAATCGGGACATATTTGCAGAGGAAATGCTGGCTGGGCGAAAGTCGGAGAATGACTAGCGAAAAAATTCAACTTGACCAAGCTAACTTATGTACCTAATGGTGCAGGGCCCCCGCCATGGATAACGACCTCTGTAACGAAAAAGTGACCGTAATTTTATGCTTGCTCGCTCACGCTTTGAAGCAGAGAGTTCTGTTCTCGGGTGGAAGGGTTTAAAGGTGCATATACCGGCCCTTATGCGACAGGTAAAATAGGGTATAGTAGCCTTAAGTTCATTGTAGCCCACAAATACACGGTATTAATGTTCTGCGGCCCACAGCGTCTTTTGCTGGTAAAATGCGGCCCGTTATGCAAGGGAAGTTGAGAACCCCTGGACTACACGATCGATTGAATTTAATGTGCAGTTTGGGATATAATTAGGCTTACCATACGTCCTCTTTTAAGAGGATTTGTCCTCTTTTTTGACTTTTTTGAAAGTGTCCTCGGAGGACGCCTTTTTGTCCTCTTTTTGGAGATTTTGTCCTCTTTTTTGAAAATTTAGGTCAGATTTAGAGGAAATAGCGAGTGATATGCAGCAAATTAGCGCAGAAGTGAAGCTCCGGCGGGTATTTCGGAGGGTAAAGCGGTGAATTTAGCTCTGAGCGGAAAGAAGATCTTTATCTTTTATTTTAGTCATCCACCTGGCAATGTGGAGAGAAAAACGTTATTTTGAGCTCATAGCGGAAGTGATGACCTTTTTTTTTTTTTTAGTCAACCGATCGCGAAGTGGGAAAAATTTACCGGCTTTTGAGAATTCTTCTCCAATTTTGCATGTCTGAAATTTCTGAAAAAGTGTCCTCTTTTTACATTTCCAAAATATGGTAAGCCTAGATATAATATTCTGTTACCGCATTACTGGGTATATATCGCATGTTATAGCTCCAGCTTTGGCAATGCCTAGATCACTTACTCGTTACGTACTTGGAAATAACTGGTTCTGCTAGTACTGTAATTGGAATATGAATTGGAATTTACGACGTTACTTCTTCTTCAATACTCAAGTATACGTAAGATGACTGATTTGACTCCTTTGATAACCATTAGAGAAAGCGGTGTAGGCCTACACAAAGTCTTACTCTGGGAGCTACGGTCGAGGTGGTGCGTGGGACGTACCGTGATAGCTATTTATATACCCGTATAGGCTACCTGTGCTGTGATTTGGCACCCTGGAGAATTATTTAAGTATACTGCGACAACCACATCACAACAAGTAGAAGACATATGACGATAAAATAAATTGACCGGCGCGGCAAGGCCGTAATCGCCAGCTTGCACATGTGGTTTTCTACATGCTGCTTTTCTTGCAAATTTCCCAGGTGGTAGTTACTTTGGTATAATTCCTTGTATCAAGCGGTTTGATGTTAGCTGCCAGTGTGGCTGCGATGGCCGAGTGGTTAAGGCGTTGGACTCGAAATCCAATGGGATATTCCCGCGCAGGTTCGAACCCTGCTCGCAGCGGGTGGCTCATGCGTGTCCACTGTCCATGAGCGGTGATTTTGATTTCGATATCACTAGATGTCATCCTGGTAATGGCGATGCATGTTTTATTATTCCGTTAGCATATTTCGAACTGATACCATACTATCTAAAACTGATATCTTGGTAGCCTGAAACAACTTGATTACGTCCACTTCAATTGAGCAAGGCTATCCCCAGTACGCGAGCGTTTTGATTGGTGATCAACGACCTGTCTATCGACTAGTAAGAACTATCGGTATAGTTTTGTGTGCAATCTTTGAAACCATATTCTGCTATAGTACCACGCAATATACATCACCTGGTTGATCAAATGATTTCCCCACATAAAAGGCGTGAAAATATAATCAAACACTACATTCTGTCGACAGAACCTAAAATGCAAATTGCAAAGGACCACCTCCGACTGAATTTATTACTTTTTAGGTACAATAATGCAATAATAATAGACAGGAAAATTTGGCGGTACAATACACTATCGCAGTAGCTCTCAATCGGTGTTCCACGGAACACTAGGGGTTGCATCAACCAATCCCAGGGATTCCGTGGAGGTCAAGATACACACTCAACTCATGAAAGCATGGTCTCGGTCATCAGTGGTTGCAGGCAATTACACAGGATCAGAAGTCGAGTTGTGACGCCGGTGGTGGTAGGCCTACACCGTGTACAGTGGCGTATACAGGAGAGGTAGTATTTTGAAATCGAAACAGTCAGACATGCCAATTTTTTCTCCATCTATAAGCTTATTTGTAATTAGCCAATTGATGCCACATTTCTGAACTGTTGAATGGGAACAGAGAAAGTCACACTGATTGTCCATAAATATCCATTATCATGTTTTCGTTCGGTGTGGAAATAATATTTTAAATGTTTTGTTCTTTTAACACTCCGTTAAGGCACGCAGCTCGTTTTATGCACTGCATAGCATCGTGTCACCTGTCTATTTAGATGTTTATTTTGAGCATTTTTGTTTTCATCGAAAATTTCAGGCTCCTCGAAAGCTTGCGAATTAGTTCTACAGGTTAGTAAAGAACCAATGTTCTATATCAGTGTTTCCCAAACTGTTTATGGTGTCGACCACAAACTTCGATTTGAAAATGTTGCACGACCCAAACTCGCAATTCGACTTACTGCAGGTTACTATAAATGGTTAGCACCTTCGCCCAAACCGATACTCACGGCTTGTGCGCGATTCTGGCGAGTATCTGCGCAGTAACAGCAATTATGCACACGCCAACCTCCGTCGTTAGATTACGAAACTCAATCAAGACTATAGCAACGTATCTATATCAGTTGTTAGGCCTTCCCGAGCGTGTGTTTAAGTATTAGACTGTTAACGCATAGCACTACCGATCCCTCATAGTTTTCCTGGAAGGACAAATTACCGTTTATTATGCTCGCAACACTTTAATCGTCATAGTGATTGCCAGGCACCAACCTCTAGTTATAGTAGGTGGTGCATTAAAATGACGCTTCAACTGATCTGACAACTTTTTTGTTGCCGTGTTCGCATACCTCAGAGGTCGTGTTTTCTCCTATTTTCAAAAAGGAAGTGAAATATTCCGAAAGGAGCCACCGATAGCACCCGCTTAATTTGGATTCTTGTAATTGTCGTATCCACAACCCAGAGATTCGACTAACGACCCCTATTTTGTGAATCTCTGCACTAATATGAACACGCGGCTATAACATTCAATGCTGCTTAGCCCTTCGGTCAAACGGATATAGATGGGACTGATCAAAGATTTGCATTAGGTTTGGAACTGATCTCGTTAACGGTGTCAGCTGCGATGGCCGAGTGGTTAAGGCGTTGGACTTGGAATCTAGTGGGTTATTTCCGCGCTCGTTCTAACCCTGATCGCTACGATTGGTCAAGCAGACCATGAGAATTTGCTGGATATTGACGTCACCGAAAATTCATTTCTTCTTGTGAGGGAATTAGTTTTTATTACTTCAGGTGGATTACACCTGTCGCATATTTCGAGTTCATATCGCGAAATCTAAAACTGTAACATGTGTTTTGTGTGGCTTGCCAGGCCTTGTCAGGTCTCTAGTTTTAAAATCAAATTCGAGAGTTCAGGTCTTGCACCGCAATTTGAGATATTTTGATTGAGCTTAAAATTCTTTTCGCGCTGCTCGTTATTTAATACGACTTCATTTTTCGATTTTAATATAATAGCGCTCTTTGCAATCTGAGCCCCATGGCACAGATGCGAACAGCAGAGGAAAATGATGAAAAAATAACAACCTGGATTCGTGTGCTCCTCACGAAAGAAATTTGTTTTTGTTACGTTTGGGTGATTCCAATATCTTTTCATTATACTGATAATCTTTAGATGTGAGGTCAACAAATAACAGGTTGCAACAAAGTGGCTGTTAACAATAAGCCAACTCGAAGATGCGTCATCATTTATAACTTGTCTTAAATTTTCGAAAACACTCCCTACATCCACTTTACCGGCGATAGCGTCAGATGTGCTGAGGAAGGATGAATATTTGATGGCTTCATGTGATGCTACTAATATTATGACGATATTCATTCTCGAATCTAAATAATGTTCGCGCCTGGCGCGAGCATAACCACCAATCCCAGTATCTATTCATGACATGAAAACATGCGATATTGGTCCACATAGCAACACGCCATCAAAAAGTAGATTCGTCCGGAGTTCACCGGAAATGGACATGGACAGTTTAACATTAATATTTGGCGTCCACCAGTAGGCTGCATAAGTATAATCGAAATGAGGCCGAGAATAGCAACGAGTTTGGCAACCTCTGAGCTATAGTTTTGCTAGTACTTTAAGTTGATATTGATGACAGTACTTCTACTTCTATACTCGACTACTAACTATGACCAGTGACCACGTTTGATAACCATCAGAAAAATCGGAGCACATAACGTCTTAGTCGGGGAGATGCGATCGATGGGATGCGTGGGACCTTTCGTGTTCGCTGGTTATATATCAGTATATCTGTGCTTTGATTTGGTACCCTGGAGAATAAGCAACGTATACAAACCTGATACCATTACATCAGAAAAGTAGAAGATATATGACCACCCGGATGTGTAACGCCGCTAAAAGAGATTTACCGGCGTGGCATGGCCGTAATCGCCATTAAGTTGCATAGGTCCGGTCCAACATGGGAAGTCCAAACAGTTTACTTGCGGTTTTCTAAATAATGTTTTTCTTTCAAATTTCACAGATGATAGTTACTCTGGAATAATTCATCCGTCTTATATAGGCGTAGAGTAGGGAGAAACTTCAAACGGTTCCATTTCGGTCCCTAGGGAGCGGCTGCGATGGCCGAGTGGTTAAGGCGTTGGACTCGAAATCCAATGGGATATTCCCGCGCAGGTTCGAATCCTGCTCGCAGCGTTTTTCTTTTCTAAACTGACCATGATTTTGATTTCACCATCATTAAATGTCATCATGGTAATGCGTGATGGATGCATCGGTAATCTTTTAAAGGATTAGTCCGACATCGTATTTCTAACTTATAAAATAATATCTAAAATTGATAGCTTGGTAGCTTGAAACACCTTGTTCACGCGTCCGCTTCAATTCAGCAAGGCTATCTGGTACACGAGCATTCGGATTGGTGACTTACGAGCAGGACATGGAATGGGAATCTTCCATACTCGATACCCGCTCAGTCGTTCCATACCCAGGTAGCACGCCTACTTGGGTACCACAAGGTATCAAGATGACATGAATTGTGGTAACCAGGTGGGGAAACCAATCGGTTCGGTTCCCGTACCGTTTTGGCCCCATATTACAGAGGTATTTTATGTGGAACCATGTGGGTAACCCACTAAGCTGGTAGCGAAGACAATATTACGACCCCTGTCCTTGTAGCAGTGGCAGTAGCAGTGACAGGGTAAGTGGGCCGAGAACTCGACGTTGACATGCGCTAAGGCGATTATCGATATAACCTACACCAGTTATTCCCAACCGCGGCCATGAGGGCCGCATGCGGCCCCCAGCTAGCCTTCTTGCGGCCCCCACAAAAATATTGAGAAATCGACTTTTGCTTGGCTTGGAGTCTGGAGTTTTCAATTAGGATTGCAGGAAAGTTGTGAGTAGACTGCTAAGATTACGTCACTGCTGTTTCAATGTAATGTGCGCTAACTTTCCTGTTGAACGAGCAGTACCTATGGGTATAGATATAGGTATTGACAAGACCGTAACTGCCCCCCCCCCAATTTGGGGGAGCGAGCTCGAAGGGTGCCCAAAATTATTTAGTGAAATGGCATAAATGATAGAGTATTTTATGAAGTTTTATGCAACTTTTTCTAAATTTTTTCACGCTGCGCGCGATTTCAAGTCTCAAATTACCTCAATTATTGGGTACTCTTCCAGCAAGATAAAATACGCAAGATCTATGGAAGTATGCATATCGGCGTTGGCCATTGCCGCGACACGACGCACTAAGACATATAAAGTTTTAGGCCATGTAACATGCGACTCCAAGAAGTGTGCCAGAACGATCGGCAGCGAGAAAACCTTGGCCGAAAAGGACTGCCCTTACGCTGACCGAAAACTTCGTTATGTGCATACAAAATACATACAGGTGGCCTATAATTGACAATAGGCGCCTAAATGTCTGGAGCCGAATGTTCCTGTCTTGGCAATCTGAACCTCACGAGACAAATAGGCTACCATCCCGCAGGGAAGAATTATATGCCAGTGAAGAACTATACCAATTTGAAATCGTGCGCATCTTTTAGTTTAGTACGTTTGGGCGATTCTATATTTTTTGATATAGCAGACTGGAGGTCACAAAATAACATTATGTAACGAAGTCGTACCAACGGGTCCGCCCGTCCGAATATGTTTAATTATTATTTACGGGCCCTNCAGTTTCCAAGACACCTCACTCAGCTCTANCGGTAAATNTGATTACGTGAGCNGAGAGGACAAGTAATTGATAGCAATATATATGCAATTNCCGATCTTATTGANCTATTTTATNTTGAATTATCGAAAATTTTCGCNCTCCACGCTGGCTCACTAAACGGTGATCCTGATTTCGTGNNANAAGCNAACAACGGNACGGNGGGTCGGTTTATCACCCTATGGGAGCTCAAGACCTAANTGTTTTGGGGGNCCTGACGAAGTGCTGTTTCGTTNCTGCCAATGGGTATACGCCCGAAGATGTTTAATTATTATTGAGTGGTCTTACCTTTTCAAACACAACTCACTCGGCTCAACCGGTCAATCTGATTACGTGAGCAGAGAGAGGATAAAAATTGATACCAATATATATGCAATTGCCGATTATATTGACCGATTCAATCATGAATTATAAAAAATTTCGCACTTCGCGCGATCAGTCGAGAGAGGCTGCCCAAAACGGCCACCCGATTTAGATGATAAATAGCGGTAAACAGCCATCTAGCCGGAGGCGGGCTGAAGGGGGGGCTTCGAAGTTCGGTTTATCACCCTATGGGGGGCCCAAGAGCAATGTTTGGGGGACTGACGAAGTGCTGTTACGGCTCTGGGTATATATAACTAATTTACGGATAGATGTGCAACAAGTGACTCACGATTGAATACGCCGAGATGCGTACTGCTTAGCCGCCAAAAAGCAGCATAATTGGTAGTCCTATAGCTCGCGACCAAAGCGTACGAATAATTTGATATGTCGGTGTTTATCGAAAGCAAGTGTCGCACTGATTGCAGAAATACGAATTGAAATCTCGCCAGGGCATTAAAACTACTCCGAAATAGCCAGCAAAGGTTGATTGTTCTGAACAACGGGAGCGCGGCAACACAATGGCCAATGGCGTCAAGCGAATGATCGGAACAATGCCAATTTTCATATTTTGGTGACTATTTTTGGTTCCTTTCATTGCCCTGGTATTTGTGCGGCCCCGACCGTACTCTGAAATTCTAAATTTGGCCCTGCCTCCCAAAAAGGTTGGAAACCACTGACCTACACGTTAGCTAACTTTAACATTTGAAGAGCTTCTTGGAGGTACAGAACTTCAATATACAATTAAATAGTATATTCATATTGAAATGAACCCGAATATTTTCGGCTGACGCTCGTCAGGGGTAATCGTCAGCAACTAGTAGAGAATTGGAAAGAACATTGTATATCAACAATCGTATCACAAAATATGACGTCACCAGCATGAAATTTCGAATGAGAGAACGTTCAATGTACTATTTTTAGGTGATACACGAACTCCTTTTGTTGACAGAGTTTGACAGAGAGTTGAGCCGTTCAACAAGGATATCTCCAACTTTGTTTCACTCATAATGACACCACCATAGAATGTAAATTGACAAGATTCCAAGCTCTTTACTATGTTTGGTACCGGTACGCTGCAATACGGCCGATCAATGCTAACACAGTAGAAAAAAGTATCGCAACTTCAATTATTATTGGCAATCTGATACTCATGGCGAAGAGCGTCTCTTAGCTGTTATAACAGGTCATATTGCTTAAGCTATGCGTGAGCTATATACAGATTAGGATCGTACTTTATATCAGATATCTAGATAACAGGGTACATGAATGCTAAAGCTATTTATCTACCTTCCAATTTCTTGATATGGCGCGATGCAACACCGTTACTCGCCAAGAAAGTTCTGAAATATGCAGCACGATCAGTTCCTGTCATGTTACCAGCACGTTGAATCGCAAAAGAGCGAGACGGGGAACGCAGAACTTACGCAAAGCGGGAAAAAAGGGAAATTTCCCCTATAGCGCCTAGCTTCGTTGGCGGCCATGCGCTGAAAGCTCTCTTTTGTGCTGCTCCTAGCGGATAATTTCGCGGTGGCGGGATCTCAAATTTACCGTGCAGTTACTCTCGATGTTGATCATTTTCGAGGCCACGGCCCTTGCTAGCAATTTCCATAACTTGCGAGTGCATTCTTTCGTCGAGTCATTCTCGGGTCTCATGTCGGAAGAAGAGGAGCCCGGACAAACCTCCGACGGGAGTCGAACCGAGGCCGCCCGATTCTTAGGCGCTTATCGTCACCAGTAGGCTACCCGAATTCAATTCATATGGAGATGGAATTCAATTTGGAAATGTCCCAGCGACCATCATCGCAAATGAATAAATCGGAAACCAATTATAATATGACATTACTATATAGATGAACAAACCTTGCTGTAGGAAAATATAAAACAAGCATCTATTTCGGAAAACTACTCGGTCACATGTGGAAGCCGTATGAAAAATCGACCCGTCTTCATTGACGAAAATAACAAGTTCCAATTATTTTACGAGTAAAATTAATCCTGAGTTAAAAATAGTAGACACAGATAAGGGATAAAGGTAATGGGATCTACGCAAGAAAATTATAACGCACGCTGTGAGGAATTGAGTAGGCTACTCTAACAACAGAAATTTAAGTTCACTTCAGTGTGACAAACGGTCAATTTTAAATAGTTCAAATAACATTGACGAATTAAAGCATGGTAGGGGTTTTAATGTTCGATGTTCGAGCAACCAACAGGGATCGCATTATAGCTAGAAAACTTTACTACATACGGAATCACCTTTATTATTCGATGAAATAAACCAAATAACATTGATGGAAAATAAGGTTGGTTCCTGTGTGGGTGATATATGGGAAATCTGAGCTCCTCTATAAGTGGATTTCTCATGTTTCAAGATGATTTGATAACAAAAACTCAACAAGTAAAACTCCCCCGAGTTCAAATTGATAGGTACAATGAGAAGAGACTTATTGCAATCTACCTGGGATTGGTATGGTATAACCACGCATCTTTATAGATGGAAATCCCGCTTGGTTTCGATGTGGGTTACATGCTGCTAACCCATTCCGATTATCCATCCCACCTAACCACTTAAATTCCACCTGGATACCAAGTGGGCGTGCTAGCTGGGTACCATACTTAACAATTTTCCATACCATAGCAACACTCTTCCATACCATACTTGATACTTTTTCCATACTTTCGCAACTTGCCCTAGCTCACAAGTGATATTCTATTTTTGATATGTGGAAATGTTGCGGCGTTTTTATTCTAATTATTTCTGATGAAATTATACATTTAAACAGCCCTGATGCACCATTGATATCGCCAGTTTCTTCATATCATATATCGTCAGCAATGTATGTTGCCTTATCACAACAGAATCTCATGACATGTAAATCTAGTGTGGTAACGCACAGCTAGCAGTAACATCATCTACAAAATTACATAAACCGAAAGTTTGTTTGTTTGTGGTATTCATGGTGTTCGTCGACTACGTTGGTCATTTACACCAGGCCAATTTTCTTCATTTCTATTCCGTGGCTACCGAATTGTAGCACGGCCTAGTTCTAGGCTTTTTATAAGATACCGCTTACAGCACGGATTATGTGGCGAGGATGAGCATGAGCATAGATAAACCTCCAACACTTGAGTAGGAATAAACAAAAGGTATTGTGAAATTACAAGATCGGTTTCTAACCTTTTTTCTTTATTCCCCACAACCTGAAATCTATATTTCCAACATTTTAAATTGCTCCCTCCAATAAAAGTTGGAAAGACTTGTTTTGTAAAGACTTTATTGGTGAAGTTAAGACCACTAGAATTGAACAGCACGCAATGAAATAATGAGCAGTGAACAGGTAACCGTAAACGCAATGTTGCGCCTCCGTCAAATGTATGTGTAAGCCGACAGAAAAATAGGAAGAGTTTGAAATATTTCCAAACGTAATAGCGAGGCAGCATCAATTTACAGGTGTAAATAATGCATGGCCCAAATCAACTTCCTTTCTGACATACTTCTATGACCGACCGTATTAACACCCTATACAGCGAGTCAGAAGACAAGTTTTGGAAGCACCCCAATTTATTCCTGACAGACAGCGCTATACACGTCAATCGCCTTGTGCATTTCTTGACCACAGCCCTGGAATGATGAGCGTAGCTCAGTCGAGAGTCAAATGTTACTCCTAGTTATTTGTACTGCTTTACAAGTCTAATATCGGAATTGTTGACCGTTGATTGGACGGAAGGAATTTTCCTTTTCCGAAAAAAAAATATTGGTTCGGTCTTTTTAGCATTTACACGAAATCCCCATTTGTTGCAACATGATTCTATAGTGATTCTTGGGTTGCGGTTCTTATTTTATCAAAACTGAGGTCAGATTTTGATATATCGAGGTTATATGTATTTTTCATGAGTTCATAATCTGGTATCACTTCAGTCGGATGGTTATAATGGGGCCGGCAAAGTCTCAACTTTTTTGGCAATGTTCTCGACAATGCATGCATTCTTCTTTTACTCAGAATCGATTTGCTGTCCGTATGAAATCGTCAGATACCTCAATGGCCTACAGCGATGATTCCCAACCGCGGCTCCAGGATATAGTGCTCTTGCGGCTCTGATTGAATTCTGAATATGCCACAAAAATATAATAGACAGTTGTTGTTTCTTTCTATCAGTAATCACGGTCGATTTCTGTATGTGACTGCTAAAATAGGGGATATTAGTTATGTCTAAAGACGCCCAATGCCGCTTCTGAAAACGAGCAAAGAGAATTCTTGCAGACTAGCATCAAACGCATGGGTGAATAGTGAATACCCGTCAGACAACGATATATCCTAAGTTCTGCTGGTCACAGACCTTTATAGATCGTCTCTTATGAAGGGTAAATTCGACAAAAATTTACTGACATCAAAGTAACGGCTCATCGTCAAGCATAAATTGCAATATTACTCGGCGTAAAATCCCCCTCAAACCTGATGATTAAGTGCTGGAATGTATGAAGCGCTATTACATAAACACATATATAGTGTGCTGCAGTGTTGGGATCAAGCCAGACCTTCGAGTCATGAGTCATCTCGAGTCATTGAACATTTTGACTCGAGTCAAGTCAAGTCAATCGGTTTTCGAAGGTGACTCGAGTCAAGTCCAGTCAAGTCAAGTCAAGTCAAGTCACGAGTCAAGTCACAATTCAAATNAAGTTGCCTTTTCGAATTATGAGGCTTGATTGAGAGTTCATTGATTTTGAACCGATGAACAAATATAAAGTTNAATATAGACACGCANGAAGGTGTTGAGGACTATATAAACTATATTCGAATTCANTTTCAATAACACAAGAGGTTTGGCTACGGTAAGAACAGAGAACANAAATAGACATTTTGCTAATAAATGACTCTACTATACTAGTTTACGACAACATAAGCTATAAGCTTCGATCACTTCGTTTGCGGTCAATTATTTATTTGTGAGAGAACAGTTGAGGCTNAGTAAAATGCACNATCATTGAATGATTGGTCGCTCTCACGGGTTACACCAGCGTTTCGCGAACAATACGAACATATGCAAGTTAGCGGGATTTTTATCGACCCCGATTACTTTGTGACTTGAAATTGACTCGTGAATTTTGCTTCGAGTCACGAGTTAATCCACATTTCTGATACGCCGAGTCAAGTCATTTAAGCAAAGTGACTCGAGTCAAGTCAAGTCATACGAAAAAGGTGACTCCAGTCATCCCAACACTGGTATGCTGTAGTAATGAGTTGCATTTTCAGTGTATTTCAATGTATAGCACTTGTCACTTGCGTCTATCAATGCTTAAATAACCGATATAGCATCTATAGAATTCTACGTGCAATTGTGCATGCTTTTGAATAGCTGGACGGTAGGACCAAGAGGTAGGCTGACTGCCTTTAAATTTTTGTTATAAGTACCCAAGTGTTTTCGTACGGTTCCATAAGTACTCGGAAGTTTGAAATGCAGATCCAACATCCAAAAAAGTTGGGTGCCACTGGTAAGAAACATTGGCTCGCAACCATTTTCACCTTGCGGTATTTGGTTGTATTAAGGTACGGTATTTTTACTCTCGCCGCGTGCGAGAATTAATCTGTTTTTCAGATCATAAAGACAAAGTTTGGTATCGCTGAGATACGCTGTAGTTAATTTAAATAATTATAGATAAATCTGCGCTGTACAACTTTAGATTTACTAGCCGTTACATCGGAATAGAGTCTTAGGCCCGTATTCAAGAAACCTCACTCAGTGCTCAAACTCACTTTGCGTCAAAATTGCGTAACAATCGGTATTCAGAGAGCGCAACTCAATAATGAGTTTGAGCACGGCTGGAGTCGGACTTCGCGGTCTGTCGAGCTCGACTTCGAGCTGTTTGGTATTCAGAGACGATGCGCGGTAGCTAACGAGCTGAGAATTTGGCAGTCGAGTGCGCGTTTTCCGAGTCGAGCCGGGGGCTGTCTCAAGGCTTTACTCGAACGCTTTGCACTGACTTTTCTGGTAGTATGCTGTGGGATGATGGGCTGTGCACATATATTAATCGTATTTATGATCTTAATGGTAAACTATACAGGTATAGTACATTGTAAAGTCCACAGAGTTCGATCATTTTCATGTAATATCTGGCTTTAATAAGCTGTATAATAGTGTACTGTATATCAATGAAATGGTAGTTGTGAAGTATGGCAGTGATGTGGTATTATTCATACAAGCCTTGCTTTTTCGCAGTTTTCTCGATGTGTCTGCCACATGATAATGTTAGGAAAGCAAACTATATTGTTGGATTTCAACAGAAACATTTTTCCAGTTACAGTTACAGTTATGTCAAAATTAAGGTTTAGTTTGGCTGACAAGAGCCGTCTTATGACTCTTGTAAGCGCAAAGCTGGATGTACTTGAGGATAAAAGAAATGATGGAAATTCTATCCAAAGGAAAATGCTGCATGGGAAGATCTTGCCGTTCAATACAATTCCTTCCCGGATGCTCAAAAGGTATCATCCAAGCAGCTTAAAAAATGTTGGAATAACATGAAGGCGAGGTAAGATTTTTGATGAAATTCTAGGAATATGCCGAGGCCAGTTCTAATGCGTAGCGTATGCATTTCAACAGATCGAAAGATATAACAGAGGAACGTGCCCACCTGGCTGCAACTGGCGGAGGTCCTCCAACCAAGGCAGTACCAGAGATGTCACAGATGATCCATAGCATGATACCGGAACTGCGGAACAATTCGAGCCACTCCAGAACGATTTTGATTCTGACCAAGTGGTGTTTATGGACGTTTCCGTAGCATCGACATGTTCGGGTACGTTATTCCATAATAATGGAAACTTCATTGATAAAAGCACCATATCAAGCAGTTATCCCCGCTATTAGTAGTCAACGGTATTCGCTGTTGATATTTGAGCATCGCTGTCTCTGGTTGTGTAGGTTTTGCTGCGTGTTGGGTTACCGCTTAGCTGCGATTCCTGTACATACCAAATTTGTGCCATACCTCCAAAATCGCTCCGTATAATAACTGTAAAACCTTATATTCGC
Organism: Botryllus schlosseri; assembly: GCA_000444245.1. Taxonomy (NCBI): domain Eukaryota; kingdom Metazoa; phylum Chordata; class Ascidiacea; order Stolidobranchia; family Styelidae; genus Botryllus; species Botryllus schlosseri. The sequence continues at coordinate 16,669 of KE604200.1, forward strand.
AAACCCGAAAGCTAACACTGACCAGAATTAGCACTGCGCATTGATTGATAGTCATGAGGACCATAGCCAGTCGATGGTGATCAGGGTCTGGGGCATATCCACGATGTGATGTTGACATCGATATTGTTTATTATCAATGAACGTTAACTAAAATTTGTGTAAATATATACAGATACATGACTAAAATTCTGAGCAAAGCTTTATAAGTATATATAAGTTATTTAGAATTTATACGCATTTGCTATGCAATGAGTGCTTTCTATATCATATATCCCAATTTCAGATGTAAGTTTCACGACTGCAACTCCGGCTTCCAAGGCCGGTGGTGAAAGAAATGGAACAGACAGAGATGCCAAGAAAGAAACCAAAAAGAGCTGAAGTTAACAACTTCATATCGGATGCTATGTTCTTGGAGCATGAGTTGAAAGTGGAAAAGATTAAATTGGAAATTGACTGCTTGCAACAGCAAAGGCTCTTAGTAGAGAAGCAGCAGTCCGTTGCTGATCTGCAGTCGGTACTTGTGACCAAGCAGCTGTTGATAGCAGATGTAAGGCAAAAGCTTGAAGGCTTGCCTTCACCAGTCCCACTAGAAACTGGTCTACCTACTTCATAAAAGCTTTCAATTTAAGATTCATTGCTTCTGCTTGCAGCACCGTGATGCAAATATTTTTTTTATGCCATTTACCTGCGCATTATTGATGTTACTATGCTTGTACTTGCAGCAATGTGACATGAATGCTTTCCTTGTGCCATACCCATTTAACTGTGGATTATTGATAGTTACTATGCTTGTACTTGCAGCAATGTGAAATTGAATGCTTTCCTTGTGCCATACCCATTTAACTGTGGATTATTGATAGTTACTATGCTTGTACTTGCAGCAATGTGACATGAATGCTCCCCTTGTGCCATGCCCATTTAACTGTGGATTATTGATAGTTACTATGCTTGTACTTGCAGCAATGTGACATGAATGCTTTCCTTGTGCCATACCCATTTATCTGTGGAATATTGATGGTTACTATGCTTGTACTTGCAGCAATATGACACGAATGCTTTTCTTGTGCCATACCCTTTTAACCGTGCATTATTGATAGTTACTATGCCTCTAATTGCAGCACCGTGACATCAATACGTTTCTTTTGCTATGCCTGTTTAACTGCATAAGCCTTGACTTGCAACACCGCACCGTGATATTTATGCTTTTTTCGCTATGCCCATGTAACCGTGGATTATTGATAGTTACTGTTCCACTTCTTTTCTTTCTACACTGTACCATTTCGTTCGGTTCCATACAAGTGATACCGCAGTTTCTTTATTTCTGATAACAATTAAATTTCATTCGTAAAGTGGGTATCTACGATCCGTCGTCTCCGAGCTAGGCCTCTCAGGGAGCCTCGTACATCTCTCGGTGCCTCTACAACTTCTTATGGGATGACAGGGACATCAGTTTCATTGTTGATGATGCACCTAAATTTGAAGGGAGTTAAGCGCTTGATATTAAAAAAATCAAGAAATATATTACCTGTGCTTTCTGGCATAGTTGTATAACACTGCTGGATCACAATCACAGTCATGGATGTGTCGCCCGTAGACCCAGTGATAAGCAGGGGAACACGCTCTTCCAAACTCCAAAAGTCCTCTCTATAGTTATTCTGGAGGATATTAGAACCTTGTTCAGCCGCTGTTTGTCGTAATATCGTGTGGCCTCATTGGCTGCGACTTGTGGGAATTTGATGTATGCTGAAGCTGAGCTTTTATGAGCTATGGCCATACTGCCCATACTGTCCAGCTTCACCAATCCACCAACAAACGGTGAGCTGGGAGACATGTTCCAGTTCCCCAGCAACAGTGGTGGCTTTTGGGGTAGGCGAGGTAGGCGGTCGCCTAGGGCCCCCCCTGGTTGATTTACGC
>ATSW01119512.1:0-15104 GCA_000444245.1 Botryllus schlosseri
GACACGAGTCTGACTCGAGTCGAGTCATGACTCGAGTCATCCCAACACTGTTTTCTACAATCATAATTAGTAATTAGGATCAATGATGTTAGTATAGGATTGTTGCCGGAATAAATTAGTAAGATTTGCATTGTTAGATAGAACACAGTAGGCTATTGATTCTGTTTTTGTGTAACTTTTAGTTCACCGTATTACTTTCGTATTTCCACTGCTGCAAGAATATTCATGCGCCTTGGCTTTAGTCAACGAATATATTGAAGGATATACAACTGTGGATTTGGTTGTGGTTGACTACCGGGAGCCTTGCTACATAATTCGAGTTTGATCTTGAAGAGCCGTAATATTAAACTCGGTATCAAAAGTGCATAAGTAGGCTACAACACATGCGCGTAGCGCGTCCACGACGTCCAACTATATGGTCGAGGTAAAAGATCATCGCTTTATCAAATATGCCGGACCTGCAGCGTGGAACAGCATCTCGCCGGCTATCAGACGGCGACTTTCAAGTCGAAATAAGAACAATTTTTACTGAATCGATACTATAGTCAGCCGTCTAGTTTACCGGACCACGACCTCACATATTGACCTCGCCTTCCGACACATGACATGTCTTTTTGTCGCCTGTCCTTTTATATTATCCTATTTTACTTTTCATTCAGTGTGCAATATGTGCATGTAGGGTTGCATTTAAAACAAACGGTGTTCTAAAACGCTTTACTTAGAACATGTTTTAAGCAGTGTTTTAAAAGGAGGCCTTTAAAAAAATGTGTTTGTTTTTAAGTTATAAAGTTATGCCATAATTGTGTAGTAACTTTCCAAACATCATGTTGTATGAGCCTACGGACAATTACCAATTACAATAAAGCCGACGCATATCGATATGGGATGGCTGGAACCCTCAAAATAGTCGGTTCAACCGCAATAGTACAGATATTCCGTCAACGGAGCTATATTTACCCTATATTTTCAATTGTCAATTTTAATCCATTATGGCGTCACAATTGAATATTCGTGACGTCATGACTTTAAAAATGAACAAAAAACAATGACAAAAATGTTTTAAACAAGGGCCTTGTTTTAAACATGTTACCTTTAAATTGTTTTTTGTTTTACATGCAACCCTATGTGCATGTGCAAATGTGTATTGATTTTTTTTAACANCCCNATTGTGCATGCCTCCATTTTACANAACCTAGGATANGTGGNTGTCTGATTTNAAAGATTACTNCAAGTCGTNTCGACACCTTCCTATCTTTCGTTGTATCGCAGACTTGNTGTGTATTGAAATGATGAAATTGTTGACAATAGATTGAATTGAATTGAACGCCAAAGAGCAACTATATGTGTTTGGATTTTTAATCAACTACCGAATTCCAATTATTTGGTATGAAATTCTATTTTAATCCAACCAGAATGGCGAATATTATCATCCTTATCTTTTTACCTAATCACTGGGTCGTAGCGGAATCGATTGTTGGCATGCGACATGAATTTTTTTCACAAAGCATGTATAGGCTACCGTAGCGCACCTCTTACAAGAATCACTGTAATTACTTTGATTCGATTTGATTGCCAATGCCAATCCTGCTGTTTTGCCTCTTTTAGTTTGTGAGCTGTTTCTCGGCAGTCGATTTTAGTCAACGTCTGACAAGCATCGTCGTGGTTCTTGTAACAGCTGTCCCAGCAGGTTACCAATAATCTTCTCATGCACCCCTGCACCCAACCTATTTCCCCCGACCTTAATCTCATTGAGAAAGTAGTCAGCGAAGCACATGCTTTGAGAGATCGTCAAGTGTAGCGCGCGTGCTTGTGGTTCAGTCGCAGTATCGTATACAGACAACTGAATTAATTTCACTTTGTTCTTTCTATATTTGTTAATATATCGCAGTATGATTTGAATCTGGTAAATCTGCAACTTTCTGACCACTAATTACTACTAATTGGCTGTTCTGTGCTATCAAACAAAGCTCCTTTGATCTGCGTGTGTGATCAGGATTGCAAGAGAACTCAGAGCGGTCATTATAGTCAGTCGTTTAGTGCGTAGGCTACAACAGGAACTGTAGCATCGACTTCAATCAAGCACTATACCAGCGTGTCTTGCAACAAGTTGTTGCACCGAACACCACAGTTCTTGTTATTTCAATTAATGAGATACGCTAACGTGTCAACTTTATCTATAGTAGCCTATTTTATACGAAGTCCGCGGACCGATAAGAAATAAGAAAGAACGTGACGCCGACGAAAAACGCATGCCGTAATGCTCTACGAGGTAATTTATAATATATACCGACTGCGTGCGAATCTTAATTCATACATTGCCCTGTTTCGGTTTAGCTCTGACCCAGTTTCTGCGACTCCAGCATCCACTTTCCGGTCAGTAGATTTCGGCCGCCTTACGAATAGGGGTATAGTACTATTGTCTGTTAGGCGGTAAGGACAAACCTGTGCAACGGTATACTACATATGACATATTACTCATTTCCGGAAGTGGTTAGCTATATTGTGATTGAGATACGTAGCGACAATCTGTTGCTGGACGCAAGTTCCATCGTGGGGTTCTTAGCAATGTTCCCTCTAAGCTGCGCACGTACGCAAATGCGCATTGCTGACACTGTCTCTGCGCGCAGAAAATCCGAAGAGATGACCATTTTTTAGTCGTTACACACTGTTGTCCAAGGGACTGCGCAGTGAGTTGGAGAGTGTGCGCAGACTTGTCAAAAATTAGAGGGAACATTTGGTTCTTAGCCTGTCTTCCTCCAAGGAACCTTTTCAGAAATTTCCATGGGCTGTCCCCCATAAGTTGAGGGCTTAAAATTAACCTAGTCACGAGTCAATACTCAATAGTAATAATCCACAATTCTGAAACGCCGAGTAAAATCAAGTCACGTGACACGTGACTCGAGTCAAGTCAAGTCAAAAGTCATACGAAAAATTTGACTCGAGTCAAGTGACTCAAGTCATGACTCGAGTCATCCCAACAATGGTATAAGTATTTAATCGACGCGATTGTGTGTCTGTGTTCATTCCATGTCTTCATAGATCATTGCTGCTTAGAGCTCAGCGAGTCGTAGGCCTATTATTGTATCCTGTACTTTTAATCTGGCTAAAGTTGATGACGTTATATTTTGTTTCAATAACTGTGGCTCCAGTTAAATGAAGATCGTCATGCTGATCATCACCGTGTAGCCTGCGGCTACCAGTCCGGTATACAATGCCAATTGTGTTCGTAGCATATTTCTGATGAATTTTAAGACATTCTCAAAGGTACCGAATTTCAATATAACATTGAATGCCGACAGGATATAGCGTAATGGCGGATCGTCCGACGTCTTGATCAGTAGGTCGTTTGGTTCAATCCCCTGGCCGAGTCGGACCAAAGGCTTGAAGTAAAACTTGCATCCGTTGCTCCTTCCCCGCTTGTATAGCTCAGCATATCTGGGGTAAGATGGAATGGCAGTGCAAGACTTGCACTGAGAAAGCCTAGCACCTCCATATCCAGCGGTATATGTAGCTGGGGGAGATATCATAGTGGTGACGATAAGCGCCTACCGACTAGGCGCCTCGGTGGTTATATTCTGGGCTCCTGTTCCCCCGCGTCGCTGTTCTTACGGCGACAAAAAAAGCTCACCAAAAGACCGGATGAAAGAGCGCACTCACAGAGAATGGAAAGAGCAAGAAAGAGCTGCGGAATAGAGACTAGCATAGTGTTAACATATTTTTGCGGAGTAAATTCTAGACACTCTTTAGCGCCAACTAGCGGACTTTAAAATGAGGAATGACACATTGTCTTCCAATATGACGTCCAAATAGCAAAGCTTTGCCTATCGGTGGTGACGATCCGGATCAGGAGCCGTTACAATGTTAGGTTGGTGCATTTATGTGGTTGTGTGTTGTAACCAGGATCGAAACAACATTTTTTCAGCCCTCGTCCAAATAAACACTAATCTTGAGCCCACCATAGGGTAATCTATGCAACTTCTGGGGCCTTACTACATCTAGTGTTTATATGCATCTGGTCATTAAATTTTGTAAATGAAATCAGTCTATAATATTGCTCCTTCCATCTATTACTATAAAATTTTGATCCTTTCTCCAACCACATGATAATATAGTTAGCGGTGGAGCTGGTGGAGGACGCAGCTTGAACAGTGAAATTCCATACATGTCCGGAAAATTCCGGACGTATGGCAACCCTAGACTAGAATCGAAATAAGAACTGTGACAACGCAGGCACTAGGCCGAGGTCGTTCGGCATCCTATGCTATCTGTTCATTACATCGTATTGTGTACATTGTGTGTGTCTTGTTCAGATGAAAATATAATCTGACCAGAGGTGGTCAGTAACGAAGTACTTCTACTTTTTCGAAGTACTCAGGTAGTTTTCCTCTACTTCTGGTACTTACTCAAGTAGACATGATTTTCGCTACTTCTACTTCGTAATATTTTGTGATCTACTTACTTACTTTTCGCTATTTTCAGTTTGTCAAGTAGAAGTAGTTCAATCTTCCAATCAGGAAGATAGCCTGAGGAATTTCGGGGCTGTTTTCACGGAGTATCAACATTTAGTTTTCATGAAAGTTGAGTAAAGCCCAGAATTTTCGTCGCGCTTCGCGTGCAGTGGATATACGGAGTTACCAGTATGATTTCACGGAAGTATCGATGAATATAATTTAGGTAGCGGGTTGGCGTGGTTCCGTTCACACTATGGGATATCTAGAACTAGTATTCCCGCGTTCACACCACAGTGTCGCCCTTCGCCCAAATAATTCATCACAGTATATATGACTCATCATAACGTTTTTTTGGGGGGTATTCATGGTGTTTGTCGACTACTATGGTCATTTACACCAGGCCGATATTCTTCTTATTTTTTGTAACTGCCGACTTATAGCACACGGCCCGCCTCTGGGCTTTTGTAAGACACCGCTGACGCGGATGAGGTGGCGAGCAGGAGCCTAGGTAAACCTCCAACACTTCGGTATCGGAATTCGGAAGTCGACCTCGGTCGGACTCGAACCCGCACCCATTGGTGTTGCAGCCGCGGATTATACCACTGCGCCATCTCGCTACCATCATAACGTTTGAAACTGATGTTTCGCAATCTAGCATCTACTTGTCATATCGTAATCTAGCATGTCCATGGCGCGTCCTAACCTGGAAAAGTGAACTCTGACTTTTTTTCATTTTTTCACGTTTTAGCATACCACCTTTGAAACTTTCTAGACTAAAGGCATGAAAAACGTGTTCCGCTTTTAGAAGTAGTATTTATGTATCATTTTCAATTCCCAGTATCATATACTTTGAGTCATAATTAATATCAGTTCTTTTGTCTGGATAACATACATGTTGAAGTATAAAAGCAAGTGTAGTAATGCCTTTAATTTCCGGAAATAAAGCTACACCATATGGCATTTTTACGGTCCACCATATTTTTTCACTACCGTTTACTAATCGCGCAATATGTTTACACCGTCTCCTATACAACTTCGCCGTATTGCTCTTCGACTAAACTACGGACCTTATAATATGAGGGATGGCGCCATACCATGCTATTTTCTAAAACGTGCTGTTCGAGAAAACAGAGGATAAGTATCGCCTTTGCATATCACTCCTATCATTTTCATCCCAGGATGTGGACGAATGCTTATGCTATCGAAAATTGGATACCTGCTGGTATGCATCAATATGAATCATGCAAGCTCGTCACCTTTAGCATAGCTTAATTTGCACCTTTTTACAATCCATGTGAACGAATTAGGATCGTTTTCACAACTACTTACTTACTTGAGTACTTTTAAAGTCAGTGAATTCTACTTCTACTTCAAGTAGTTTTAGGGTGCTTATGGAAGAAGTACTTCTACTCGTACTTGAGTAGATTTTTTTCGTCGCTACTTCTACTTCTACTTGAGTAGCTTTCTTGACTACTTTGACCACCTCTGAATCTGACGATTGTTGTTGGTACGCATATGCAACATGCGCACAGATCGTGTGTATGGATATAATGAGTCTTCGGTTCGGTTCGATTTATTAGCAACTTTCATCAGTTCAATAAACCGCAAAATTACGATACAATGTAAAGATAGGAAGGTCTCGCTACGACTTGGAGAAGTATACTTCTATAAGTCTATAAGTCTTTGGAATCAAGGAACCCACCTTGGCATAGGCCCTAGACCAGTGTATGGCGGATTGGTGTACCGCACATACCCTCTCGACGTCAGATGAACAATTACAATCATTGCTGATCATTGTGCGCGACGGTGTCTGCATTCCGACTATTTAAAGACGGCCTTTTTTATACCTGACGATTGCTGCTGGCGTTTCTACCTGACGACTGCCGGCTTTTTATCTGACGATCGACCGACGCTGCACGACCAACGCTGTTTATTTTATCCAATGTTTTATCCTTAGTCTGTTCGAGTTTAAGTTGTACAATAAAGTGCTGGCCAACGTATTCGCCGACTCTCTGTTGCGGACCCTAGAGGGAACGCGGCGTATAGTCCATATTCAGGTAGCGTGCCATAGCGCGCCATACTTTTGGTGACCCCGACGTGATCAAAGCCAGACGTGATTAAAGCCCGGCGTGACCTTACGCTTGACGTGATCCAAACGTATTCTTGAAGACGACGCGATTATAGCTCAACGTGATGTCTGCAAGAAGTCGCCGACGACGTGCCGTGCAAGATGAACGACAAGAGCTTGCTGCCCAGCCTTTCAACGCCCATTTGCGAGGAGCTATGCCTGTCGTGCAATTTTGGTCGCATGCACCGGAGTCCTGGTTTGTGTCTGCGGAAGCTGGATTCCAGTCTTATGGTGTCGACGATGATGTTGCCCGGTACAACTACGTTTTGCGCTGCCTTGATGGAAATCAACTTGAATCTATCCGAATACGGCTTCCTGGCATCGAGAACCCCGATTGCTTTGAAATTTTACGCCAAATCCTGCTCGATGAATATACTGTCCCGCTACGAGATCGTGTTCAAGAGCTATATAGTGGACGCTGCCGTGGTTTTAAACCGTCAGAGATACTCAAGAAGTTGAGGAGTGCGATGGGAATGTCTCATGGAGGGCCTGGTGTCGACTGCTACCTCCGGGAGGCCTTCCTGCACCACTTGCCTGATTCCCTAGCCAATATTTTATCGTCACACGTAACTGATACCGCGGATGAATTGGCAGTACGAGCTGACAATATCTACGCCCGTGGGTCTCATCATACTAATCACCACGCGCCCGCTAACGTCGACTTGTACCAGATGCGAAGAGAGATTTCAAGCCTGACCCGTGAAGTTAAACAGCTCCAATCTCGACCGCCTGTACGCGATACACTTCCTGTCCATGTGCCTCCACGACCGACCTCTGCCGTTAGTGCTACGACTCGTCACCACCCTCGATTTGAAGATGTTCATACTGACCCTAGGCATACAAATCCCGTTTCTCGTAATGACTGGCGTACTGACGGCCCTCCGCGAANCCANGAATGCGGTCTCTGCTANTATCACGAACGGTTTGGTGATCGTGCACGNAATTGTCGCCCTGGTTGTGTNCACTACGAATCTGCNCGTCCTTTTTTTAGACAGAGGTACGGCGTAGGATTTCGTCCNCGNCGTACAGATCCATTGGTTGTTTCGCACAACTCTCATAATGTGTCTCTATTANATGTACAGGACGAAATTTCTGGAACTCATTTTTTAGTAGATACAGGCGCATCCGTTTCACTCATGCCCAGCACATGGCAAGATCGTCGTAACAAAGACCGTGGACCAAACCTGTATGCAACGAACGGCACCGCTATNCCGACTCGTGGNACGAAATCTCGCAAGATCCGACTCTCAAACGGGCACACGTATGATTTTGTATTCTACGTAGCTGATACAAAAATTGCGATATTAGGAGCTGGTTTCCTGGAGGAGTTCTCTTTTGTAGTCGATATTAGAAATAATGTAATGTTGGACCCAAATTCGAACACTCTCGTGAGAGGTAAGAAGAAACGTGCGTCTGTTTTCGGCCTTAACTTAGTCTCACCCCACCATAAGCAACCATATGCTGATATCTTGAAGGAATTCAAAGATTTGACCACACCGAAGATTGCGTCCCTACGTGGTAAGCATGGCACTGTACACCGGATATTAACTACTGGCGGTCCTGTGCGTTCGCGTTGTCGCCCATTACAGCCGTATTTGAGACGCAAGGTAAGGGATCGATTGGACGAGCTTTTAGCGTCCGGAGACATTGTCCGTTCAAAATCGCCGTATGCGTCACCTATTACCGTTGTTCCTAAAGGTGAAGACGATATTAGGATTTGCGTCGATTACCGTAAGTTAAACAATCAAACAGTCAAAGATCGATGGCCAGTCCCCTTTTTACGAGACTTCACTAACGAATTGCACGGTTGCAGCATATTCAGCAAGATTGATTTACAGAAAGCGTACCGTCAGATTCCTCTCCATACACAGGACCAAGAGAAGGCCGCGTTTATTTGCCCTGAAGGACTGTTTCAACCAACTACCATGCCGTTCGGATTGACGAATGCATGCAGCACTTTTAGCCGTTTTATCTCCGAGGTTACATCCGGAATCGAACATATTTTCGTGTTTTTAGATGACATTTTAATCGCCACCCGCACTGAACAGGAACATTTGACGACGCTCAGAACACTGTTTTCGAAGCTACGTGAGTTTGGTCTCGTTATTAACGTTGACAAGTGCGAATTTGGTAAAAAGGAGATAGAATTCCTTGGACATTTAGTTGGTCTCGAAGGAATCCGTCCCCTGCCTGCAAAGGTAGATGTGATAACAAATTACCCTCGCCCAGATAACGTAAAGCAACTACGATCCTTTCTTGGACTTGTGTGTTACTATCATCGATTTGTGAAAGACTGCGCAACTATATTGAAGCCGCTCTACGATATAGCAAATCAATCATCCAACAAACGCAGACGTATTGTATGGTCGGACTCCGCATTGTCAGCATTCGACCGCATCAAATCTGATCTATCGGGTAATGCATTACTTGTCCATCCTATTCATGACTCGGACCTCTCTCTAGTCGTGGATGCAAGTGAAGTAGGAATGGGTGCAGTTCTGCAACAGCAACACAAAGGTATATGGTCACCTCTTGGGTTTTATTCGAAGACCCTTAATCGTACCCAACGAACGTATTCAGCATTCGATCGCGAGCTCTTGGGAGCGTATTCTGCTATTAAACATTTTCACGTTCAATTGAAGGGCAGGAAATTTCAACTAGTCACAGATAATGATGGTCTTGTCAAAGCGTTGCAGAACCCTACTGAAAGACTCATTGCGCGCCAATCAAGACAATTAAGGTTCATCACGGAGTTTACGAGCGACGTCCGCCACATCAAGGGGTCGCTGAACACTGCCGCCGACACTCTTTCTAGATTGGAAGTCAATGTGGTTTTTCCAGATACCGTACCGATTTCTGCACAGATGCTGTTTGATGCCCAGAAAGACGACGACGAATTGCGAGATCTACTGTCTAACTCCAACGAACATTCTTTGGATCTTGTGGAGGTAACAGTTGATGGGTTGCATGGCCCCGTTATTTTCGACAGGTCACTGCCTGGAAAACATCGCCCGTTCGTACCGCATTCTTTGCGCGACGCAGTGCTCAACGGAATTCACAACATTTCCCACCCCAGCATTCGAGCGACTACGAAGCTCATAACGGACCGGTACGTATGGCCTCATATGAAGCGGCACATAACCGAGTTTGTTCGACAGTGTCTCCCGTGTCAACGCTCGAAGATAACCCGACATACTCGAACGCCAATAACCAACCTTCCAGTGCCCTCTGAACGTTTTCATACCGTAAATGTTGATATCCTTTCNTTNCCTAACAGTTGCGGTTTTTCATATTTATTGATGTGNATTGATAGATTTTCTCGTTGGCCGGAGTGTATCCCTATGTGTGATATGCGCACCCAGACAGTCATTGACGCTTTTAACCTCGGCTATATATCTAGATTCGGCGCACCCAGGAAACTTATAACTGATCGAGGTAGCCAATTTACGTCTAGCGAATGGTCCCAACTTATGCAATTGCTTGGAATTCATCATATTACTACCCTAGCCCGTAAACCTGAGCAAAATTCAATGGTCGAAAGATTTAATCGCACGTTNAAAGACGCGTTGCGTACAAAGGAGAGCCCGTCCGATTGGTATCATAATTTAGGCTTAGTACTCTTGGGGTTGCGTTGTGCAATAAAAGAGGATTTAGGGTACTCGNCTTCCGAATTGACTTATGGTNCTTCATTACGCTTGCCTGGTCAATTAGTTGATCCCGTTCCGTGTAGGAATAGCACCGACAATCCNACCTTCGTGAGCAATATGAGACGATTCTTTTCNNCCATTGGTCAAACCTCCACTAATTTTCACTGTAACCCAAAGTCACANNTTCCCAATAATTTAACCACNTGCACCCACGTTTTTCTAAGGATCGACGGCTCACGCCGATCACTTGACCCCGTTTATACTGGTCCGCACAAAGTGTTGAAGCGCACTCCGAAGTGTTTTACTATCGAGACTAGTAAAGGTCCTTATGACGCCTCNACTGATCGTTTGATTCCGGGTCGGTTGCCCTTGCANTGTTTTGAAAACTNCCAATCTAATGNTACCGCTCANAACGCNACCCTTCCCGAATCTCAAANTACANCGATTACGAATAGTGGTCGTGTTGTCAGAACACCCAGTCACTTGCAAAATTTTGTNCTCGCACCAGTGTTTGAAATGCAGATTTGAATTTTTTTTTACCGCTCTGTTGTGTCTCACTGTTTATAACCCTTNGGTATGTACTGAACATGTATTGTTATTCGATGTGTGTATTATACATGCTTGGTTGCTATGCTATTTCACTCCGTTCTAATGATTTTTTTTCCTCGATCTGAATCGCTCTCATCCGGTACCTAAAGCTTTTCCAAGCGGGGGGACCCTTATGGCGGATTGGTGTACCGCACATACCCTCTCGACGTCNGANGAACNATTAACAATCATTGCTGATCATTGTGCGCGACGGTGTCTGCATTCCGACTATTTAAAGACGGCCTTTTTTATACCTGACGATTGCTGCTGGCGTTTCTACCTGACGACTGCCGGCTTTTTATCTGACGATCGACCGACGCTGCACGACCAACGCTGTTTATTTTATCCAATGTTTTATCCTTAGTCTGTTCGAGTTTAAGTTGTACAATAAAGTGCTGGCCAACGTATTCGCCGACTCTCTGTTGCGGACCCTAGAGGGAACGCGGCGTATAGTCCATACTCAGGTAGCGTGCCATAGCGCGCCATAAGTGGTTCATCTAACCCTTTTTCCTCCAGCGCCCCCTTTCAAAAATTATCTTGCTCCAGCGCCCCCCACCCCATGTTGTAAGGACAATGGGTGAGAGGGAGGGCCGTAACAGCACTTCGTCAACCCCCCCAAAAAACGATTGTCTTGGGCACCCATAGCGTGATAAAACAAACTCATGAGGGCGTGGCCCCCAAGAACCCCGTCACGTGATTTCGATGGGCAGCAACGTTTATGTGGTCTGGTCGCCCTAGCAGCCAAAGTTTTCTATAATGCATGAATGAAATAGGTTGTACTTGCATATATATGTCACTATAAACTTTTTATCCTCTCAGCCCACTTCATCAGATTTATTAGTGGGGCTGAGTGAGCTGATGTATTCGAAAATGAAGACCACGTAATTAACAATTGAACATTTTCCGGCATGCCCCCGTTGGTAGAATTAAATCGTTACATGTTATTTTGTTACCCCTTGTCCGATATGTAGTCAAAAGTTATTGAAACGCATAAACGTATTAAACTAAAGTGAGCACACGATACAAAAGTGGTATTTCGTCACTGGCAAATAATTTTCTTCTAATGGATGTAATTTGTCCTGTGGGATGCAGATTGCGACGACATGATAATTCGGCACGAGCGATTTAAGCACTTATGGACAATTAGACTTATTTACATCGAAGCTTACGCTCAACATAAGGGACTCTTCGGCTAAGGTTTTCTCGCTGACGATCTTTTTGACACACTTCTCGGAGTTCCATATTCACCGGAACTTCATATGTCTTTGTGCATCGATCGTGGCGTGGTAATGGCCGACCCCGAAATGCCTATTTCTATTTTCCATAATTATTCGTATTCTTCCGTGTGGGAGTCGTCAAAACATGATGTTTAATTTATTTTCATTCACCGAAATAATTTAGGTCACCCTTCGAGCTAACCTTTCTGGGGTTTCGGTTGCAGCAGTTTCGGTCTTGGTAAGAGGTCAAAGTTCAGTCGGTCTTTTGCGTACTTTTGGTATTGGAAATATTTTGCGCTTTAATCGCGCTCGAGGACCATTCGACTATAATAAACAATATAATAATTGTGTGTGGTATATTCAGGGTCAAATCAAGGTTGTTATATCAGCAACAATCGGGTACGGTATCATACCCTGTGTTTCGAACCCTCCTGAATTCACATCGCCGATTGGCAATACGGAGAAATTAATGGTATTATATTTTGTCTTAGTGCTTTGTGTAACTATAAGTAGCCTAAGTCCACCAAGAATTGGATACATATATCTGCTCACATTGAATTTAGCATATTTAGTAGGGCTGGGCATAATGATTCGAGTACTCGATTCCAGTGTTGGGATCAAGTCACTACCTTCGAGTCACGAGTCATTTCGAGTCATTGCACATTTTGACTCGAGTCAAGTCAAGTCAATCGATTTTCAAAGGTGACTCGCGTCAAGTCAAGTCACTCGATTTTTGGAGGTGACTCGAGTCAAGTCAAGTCAAGTCAAGTCACGAGTCAAGTCGCATTTCAAGTCAAGTTGCCTTTTCGAAGTATGAGGCATGATTACGTCATTGCAATTTGCTAGATGTCTGAAATACAGATTGAGTGGTCATTAATTCCTAACCGATGAACGAATATAGAGTTGAATATACTCGCAAGAAGACACTCTATCGCTCACATATAGGTAGAACTGTTGAACCTCGTATTTGCATAGTCTCAGTTTAAAGTTACCAGCCAAAATAGAGAATAGACAAACGAATTGATAAGATGCAACACATTACCCATTTACCAACTGATGATACAATTCGAGCCTGCGCCAATGGTTGAGAACTATATTAACTATATTCGATCTCAATAAGACAAGAGGTTTGGTTAAGGTAAGAACAGAGAACAGAAATAGACATTTCGCTATTTTATTACTTTACTGTTCGAGTTACGACAACGTAAGCTGTAAGCATCGATCACTTCGTTTGCGGTCAATTTATTTGTGAGAGAACAATTGAAACTCAGTGAAACGCACAATATTTGAATGATTATTCGTTCTCACGGGTTACACCAGCATTTCGCGAACAATCCGAATATATGCAAGATACAGTGATTTTTATCCACACCGATTACTTGATGACTTGAAATTGACTCGTGAATTTTGGTCCGAGTCACGAGTCAATCCACATTTCTGATACGCCGAGTCAAGTCAAGTCAAGTCATTTCAGCAAAGTGACTCGAGTCAAGTCAAGTCATGCGAAAAAGGTGACTCGAGTCTGACTCGATTCAAGTCATGACTCGAGTCATCCCAACACTGCTGTCAACCAAATGAAATGGTTAAGTTACCTAAAATAACGATGCACAACAATCTTTGTTCATTTCCAACTGGTAGAAGCGAAGTTATTGCAGTTGAAACATTTGGATAGGCAAAAGTAGCCATTGACGGTGGGAAATCCCAGAATTATGATTGAAAAACTCAAATAACTACGCTTCCACGGGTCGGAATTGCGTCAAATTTGTTTTGCGTCGTTTTTGTAGACCACTCGACAATTTCACGGGGTTGACAGTAAAATATAAGAACAAATTTATGGTAAATTCAAAAATTGACTCTGCCGCGGCTTCTACTGGTTGGAATTGAGCCAAATTTCGTGTGCAGCATATTTTTATGGAACTTAATGACATAATTTTATCAGTGAATCCCGAGAACATGGAAAAAGATATTTTTGAACAATCCCATTACTCACCATTAATATGATTTTGAATATTTTTCAAATATAAAGTGATTTTACGGTAAGCATGGTATCGCTGTGATCATTCGGCAATTAGTCTAGTTCAGTCGTTCTTGCCGGTGTTCCATAGAACACTAAGGTCCCCTGTGCCAGTTTACGGGATTCGGCGGAGGTCAAGAGACACACTCAACTTGTGCATATGATTAGTGATGAATGATGGTACGCCCGTAATGGTCAACTTGTGTTTCTGCGCGGCAGTCTGAATTCTGGGCTGCGATTATAGGCGCAGAAGCCTGTCTATAGTGATTATCTTCGAATGCTAATCGCTGTAATTCATAATGTTTTCCACGAATTTAATAAGACGCTCAAGTCGGAATCGAATGAAGATAGCTGACTCTAGAACAGCAACATATAACTTGCATGAAGATAGCAGGCACGTAGTACGGCAACATCAACATATAAAACCGACGAACAGAAGAGAACTGATAGGAAGAACGTATAGGTATAAGATTTACAGTTAATTTTTCGACAACGTAAATAACCAACAATCGATGGTTCGCAGGCGCTTTATATATAGCGATGATAACAGCCTTTACCAGAAGGCTTGACCATACAATTGATTACTAAAATCAAGAGTAACAAATTAAATGCGTAATCGCAAGCATCATGTATTACAGGTAATTAGGCCCAATTCGTAGTCGCACTGTGACTGCTGTGGTGGTACGTCGTGCGCAGTGGCGTATGCACGGCTTGCACGCACATTAGAGCTCTTCAAAAATGACTTTTTTTCTCAAATCGTACTGGCTACTTGATAAAATTGTTAGGTTACCAAATTTAAGCCTACACACAAAATTTGGTTCAATTCCAACCAATGGAAGCGGAGTTATTGCCGTCGAAAAATTTGGATTTGAATAAAATAGTAATTACGGTGACCGATTCTTTGTTTATTTATTATCGTTGTGCTCACCGTAAATACTATTTTATTCAAATCCAAATTTTTCGACGGCAATAACTCCGCTTCCACTGGTTGGAATTGTGCCAAATTTGGTGAGCATCGTTTCTATAGACAGCCTGACACTTTCATGGGGTGAACAGAAA
>ATSW01119514.1:0-17135 GCA_000444245.1 Botryllus schlosseri
GTCAAATTATACCATTCGTAGACGTATTTGTGAAATGTCCGCAGAGATAAAAGAAAACTTAATTTCTTCTTTGAAGCAGCGAAAAGCCTACTTGAGTACACCGAAAAGGCAGAAGTTGGGTACTTCGTCAGTGACCAGTGACCACCTATATAAGACTGTGGTTGCTGCTATACGCATTCTGGTAGTTTGCTTTTGCCGTAAGCCAAAAGAGTTCAAAACCACTGTGCTAGTGTGCCGCGAACTCTTTTTCATTTTCAAAGTGTGCCGCGAGGTCAAAAAGGTTGGGAACCACTGTTATAGGGTAACCCGTTGGCATATTTTGATTTATGCATTGCAAATAGAGTGCATTTGCGTCATATCCTACTACTTTCTTGACGGTTTTAGCGCTGTCACCGTAGCGAAGACTGCGTATTTTCGTTTCATCTGCCATAGCGTACCGTGACGTAATCTGTGACAAACCTCCTATCAAGTTGTTCAGAATCGTTTCGTGAAGGTCAGCATTGGCCTTATTCAGAAGAGTGATTTCATAGCAATCACGAAACATCAGTCTACTTGCTATATTCGGAAGGCTCACATTACCCTTGAACATATCGATGCCGAGCGTTTTGTAAAATTCGGAATTGTTATTTAGCGCGGTCCAGAAGCCAATGACGTCACCTTCGTTGTAATATCGGAGAAAATCACGGAATGTGGTCATACCCTCGCGTTCCCATACAGCGACGCATTCTGCGTATTGCTCTTCCGTTATATTGGAATTGCGGAACGCGTTGTAAAACGATTCATGACTTGGTAGCGACGTTTCATCGAGGCGTTCGATGCTATCAAGATATTCGTAGGGGAAATAAAATTTCGCGTTCACCCCATCCCCGTATAGCTTCATGTAAGCATCCAAACTATAACCCGGACTCAGGAATAGCGAAATGTCCAGAAATTTTAATCTTTGTGTTGCGATTGTCAAATAGGTGCTGTTTCTTTTCAAAACAAAGAATCCGCTTTCCTTGTGCAAGGATTTGATTAAATATTTCTTGCATAAATTCAGATCGTAGCGCGAGGAATTGAAACCGATTATGGGTATCTGATCGAGCCACGTATTGAGTCGAAGCGAGATGTAATCCAAATAGGATCTTCTATTAGTAGGATCGATCAATTTTCGTTCTTCAATCAAATTCTCAAGTTCGATTATTTCATTGGCAAAAGATTCTCGCATTTCGGCTGAGGCGAGTTCCTGTACGCGATAAATTTCCCCGATCATTTCATTGATTAACGTCTGCGGGCAACCGTCGGATATGAAAGTTTTAGTTTCATTGGTGACGTTATTTGATAGGGACACGGAGACGGGGACGTGCCGATTAACGTATTCTACTTTTGCAGAATTAGCTCTGAGCTCATCCTTCACGAGCATGGATTCAAAGTCAAAACACATACGGTACGGGAAGAATCTCTTTTGTTCCTCAACGAAAATGCCTTCGGATTCCAATTGCTCGAATACGGTGGGTTTAGGTNGNTATACNCCGCTAGCATATTTCCGTNCTTGGGATGTTTTGCATTCGCGTTTNNNGTGACGCGTNAAANTNCTNTTGNTTGANAAGAAAACTTTNCANGATTCACAAAAAAATGTCTGGGAATAAAGTTCNATATTTGTNATCAGGCAAGAATGANCACTTTCCATGTGTATATGAACCACTGGCCCATCTGCTTCGGACTGNCGCAATANAAATGCTTGATGATCACGTTTTTCATANACAAGTATCTTTACNTGAAAACATTCCTCGACTTTGCTTANTTCATCGAGCGGTACACCATCATCTATAGGGATACGGTAACGTTCACGAAATTGAGAGGCCAATTGTGCGACGTGCTTCTCGTCTTGTTTTTTCCCAAAGAAGCGGGATAAGCAACGGAATAGGCATAGCGAATCGTTAAGCGGTTCTCCGCGTCTATTTCGAATAAACGCATGTATATGACAACATTTTTTCAGTTCCTTAGATATCGATGCACTAGGGCAGCCCAATAAAACTCGGGGCATTTCGTACAAGAAAAATTGGATATGTAATATTGCAACGCAATAAAACTTNGTGTCTGGTCTGGCTTGTCTNGCTTGCTCGTAAGCAGCTGATAAATCGATTTCGTTGATGAAACGATCAAAGTCCTCNCGTGAANGTATAGGTNTCGGNAGATCCAAAACAGCATGGGTTGATTGCGGATGAAAATAGCTATGTCTTTCTGTCTCTCGATTATACAGCAAGAAGCCGTATGCATAGTTAGCTTTGAANTGTCGCAATCTTCTNGGGTATATCGATGACATNCGCNCATGAATATCATNCATACCTCTCCCNATNAGNCGTACATTGATCNCCTCTCTCGCNCCTCTNGCAACCCTCCTGCTGTTAATCCATTCGGAATCGATAATCGAGTTGGAGTGCGATTGCANAANCTCTGTTGCGTNGTTATCAAAACCGAGCGATTCNTCGATGATGAAGCTAGCATCTTCNTCGTAGCGTCTTCGACGAGCCATATATTTTTTAAGTATATTCNGNAAAAATACACATTCACAAATTTATTCCATATTTCAAACGCAATTTACACTTGAAAGCTTCATAAAGGAACAGGAATTTGATATTTTCTAAGTTACGCAGTTCATCAGCATTGGGAGCAAATTTATCGATATCTTTAAGCACATTTTTTGCTATAACGAGAAAATCTTTTTGCCATTCGCCATATCCTTCCAGTGAGACCATTTTTCGCCAAGTGGCAACTCTCTTGATATCGTCATCAATAAAACCTTTAAAGGTAGCGGTCGTAGCATCTCGCGTACGTCTTGTCTCACCCGGACCGTATTGTTGTAACAACATATTTAGATCTTTACCGCAATTAAAAGGTTCCATATTAATCTGAGAAAACAAATCAAATATACCAGTCATTGTACTGTCGTTTGAGCTCTTCGAATTTGGCATAAAATTCACGTGCATGCACATCATTTTCAATATAAGAAGAATCGCCCTCAAATTCGGAATCTGACGGTATGAATGTACGAGCAAATATATCGTGTATAATTTTACGGCGAGCATGCTTATTCATCTCAGGCAAGTAGGAAGGATAACACTGATTACCAAAGCGAATAATCACTGTGCTAGACTGAAACATCCCTCCCAAATTGCGTAACATAACATCACTACCATTCTGAATTTCAGATACGAGCCAAAATGAGGACGGCTTTACTTCTCCGTGAGCAGACTGCAAAGGATTGCGATGGATGTACATAATGGCTTCCTGCAACATCTTGTTATCGAAAAATAGAGACCCGCAATTGCGCATCACTGAAATAGATTTCTCGGTACTGTGAAATTTGAATGCCTCTAGATTTGCATGAAAAGGATCTAGGAAGTTGGCGATATCGTCAGAGAGCAACAAATCGATCAACACTTCTTTCCCTGTTTGATTTTTACCTTCTATAAAGAAGTGGGGCGCAAAATATTTCTTATGCATATGGCCCTCCATTAGGGTGATGATGAACACAGCCCGGAGAAAATTAGGGCTCCGTTTTCGATCAACAAACAACACCTCCTCGATATTCTGCTCGAGAGAACGGAAAAATATTATACCGTCATCAATCGTAAGTAGAGGGTAATCCAAATTATAAATCAGACCATCAAACTTTTCCTCGTCCAATACGTTATTAGCGATACGACGTCGCTTATTGCGAAAAGGGGACGAATAAACTCTCCATGGGGCGATGATCGGTGAGTGAGGCGGGCTTTGAGCGCTGGTCACAGCTGTCGAGTTATCAGTACTCTGCGGAGACATAAATTGAGCACCAATTGGTAGTATGCTTTTATCAAAGTCGAGTCTGCGCTTAGGTTTAGGTCCGCCTGGCTCCGCTCGTGGTATATCGATATTGATCGGTGTCATCATGTCTGCCGAGGGAGTTTCATTAGATTGCGCCACTGTCTCATCAATAATTGTTACGTCATCATCACTAGCTTCCGCCTCTTTACTCTTTTCAGCTGCAATCGTAACTTCGATCAATTCTGCATCGACATCGGAATCGAAATCACCAATCGGTAATGTATCTGCTTGATTATCAGGAATCATAGTTGTTGATTCGCTAACTACGTCACTTGCTTTCTCCATTGTCGACATCCTTTTTGCGGTATAGTTTAGATCGGATTCGAGCATCTCTTATATAGTGAACTACATGCGCTTGACATGCGGAGAGCGCGTGATTGTAGTCGTGGCATTCTTACTAGCATTCTAATTATTGATAACACGTACCAGGATCGGATATGAGCTACGTGTCTTTTTCTGTGAGCAGTCGACGTTCTAATTTCCGTGATACGACCTCGGGGCCTGTCACGGTGGTTTTCCGCCTGTATCTGTGATATCGTCACACATGATTGCCTCGCATCATGAGGCCAAGTGCCTTGGCACGTGCTCAGTCTTTCTGTAGTCTTCGCAGTGTAAACAGGGCTTTGCAACGCTGTTAGTTTAAACTGGTATTAATGTAATTTCTCATTTAGAGTATATGCCAGCGTATTTTTTAACGGTATGATATAGTCTGGGTTGTTTGATCGACATTCTACAATACACACAAGGGGAAACTTACTGTGTCCGGACTTATTAGCCAGTTAATTATATACTCAGTCAGTCATTACTCGCAGCGATTGCTCCAGTCCAACTCGCCGTCGAGTTGTAACAGTTCTGTGAAGGACTGAATGTGTCAACAACAAGGACATAAGTTAAAAAATACGAGAGCTGACTGACATCGATATGGATCGAATACTGCAAGCCGCCGGCCGACAGGCGTTAAGCAAGCAGCAGCATATCGACGACGTCATCCGAATTTCCAACATCAATCACTATTGCATTAAACCTCAAACTTTGAAGAAATCACCGAGTCTTCATTCCGTCACATCGTCAAGAAAAGCAGCCAAAGACCGCAAGGCTGCCCTGGAACTTGAGAAAATCGAACTTGAAGAAGAGGCCGCAGCTGCTGCTTTGAAACGCAAAGAAGATGACGCAGCTGCTGTTTTAAAACTCAGAGAAGATGCTGCAAAAACAGCATTACATTTCAAGCTCAGAAAACTGGAAGCTATTGAAAAATTGAACGCTGCCATAGAAGAAGAAGCCTTGTGCCAACGTTTTGACGGATCACAAAAGCCGAACACTCGAATTGACATAAACACTACTGTGAGTACTGAACCCTTACCTTCGCCCACTAACTTGTACACGCCTGCATCTGTGCCAGTCAACAGTACTGGGCAGAGGCTCGTTCCTGAGCCGGCGATAACTAAACCGTTACCGACCACTCGTCAGCTCATCGCATCAGCAATCCCATGTCATTCCCAGTCTATCCATTCTCATAGTCTCACTGCCGGTTCCAGGCCGGTAATTCCCTTGTATTCTCAAAGCACTCAGCAGTGCCAGAGTGGCCTTAGATCTAATGATATACCTCCTCGTTCTCGCGGTCAATCCGCCGATATTCGTAGTGTGCCAACCGGGCACAACGATGTCATTCCTCGTTCTCGCGGTCAATCCGCCGATATTCGTAAAGTGCAAACCGGGCACAGATCTCATTCCTCGTTCTCGCGGTCAATCCGCCGATATTCGTAAAGTGCCAACCGGGCACAGATCTCATTCCTCGTTCTCGCGGTCAATCCGCCGATATTCGTAGTGTGCCAACCGGGCACAACGATGTCATTCCTCGTTCTCGCAGTCAATCCACCGATATTCGTAGTGTGCCAACCGGGCACAACGATGTCATTCCTCGTTCTCGCGGTCAATCCGCCGATATTCGTAGTGTGCCAACCGGGCACAACGATCTTATTCCTCGTTGGCGCGGTCAATCCGCCTATATTCGTAATGTGCCGAATGCGCGCACTGATCTTATTCGTAATGTGCCAACCTGGCACAACGATCTCGCTTCTCGCTCTCGCGATAAACTCGCAAATCATCGTCGTACATACGATTTCAATGCCAATCTCGTGCCCTTAGCGCACAACAAATACAGTTCTCATGCTCGCGATAAAGTCGCTCCTACTTTTAGTTTTATCTACGAACCCGATTGCGTCCTTGAGCCCGTAAATGTAAATCCTAACGATAAGCACTCCGCCCGGACCAAACCCACATCTTATCCTCGCACGCATTTCGAATGCCTCACGCCTGCGTCTGACACACCACACAGTGGTGTCGGTCAGAGGCCCGTTAATGGGCCGGCGCCCGCGCCGACAAGTTATCCAATCCCTCAACCTAGTCCATGCGACTCTCCTAATCATGATACTGATGTAACCATCAAACTCTTCGGGGCTGTTCCCAGAGCCCAATTCCGAACGGTCATTCCACATAGTTAGAATGTCCCTACTGAGCCGGTCTTGCCTGCAAACGACGAAGTCCCTCCGCAGGGACAAAGAGACATTATACCTGTTACTGTAAGTGACAGTCCGACTTGCTCTGCCCCTGGTTATGGCAAACTCAACATTTCTGCAAACTCTGATGCCGACACGCAAGCTGAACTCGACGATTATGAAGACTGTGACGCCAACACGCAACCTCTGTCCAACATTGAAGACGCTGCGCCTCCACACACAGCAAACATACGTCACGAAGTGTTTCCGCTCAAGGAAACGGAGACCGTCAAACCGCCCTACAACAAAGAAGCTGCCAAGAAATCGCGTGACAACCGACCTTCGAAATTCGCGAAGAACCCGAGTTCTTTCAAAAGTATAAAGAAAAGATCTACGAGTGTCCGTCCCGAGGGTACACTCAAGGCGTTCCGCCGGACTTGCTGCCTTTGTCTGAACGAACTGCCGACCCTATCAATTTCCATACCCAACAACGAAAGATGCTGAGCAGCCGCAAACTGCAACTTGCCGCAGCCGTATCCGGCAACAAACTTGCTACAGACATTGTAGAAGAATTCAAGTACGATATCGACTCCGCTCGCTACTGTACCGACAGCACCACAATGCTCCGCAGCATTCGAACGACCTCCGCTCGATTCAACGCCTTCGTCCGTCAACGACCGCCTTGAACCAGAATCGCTCCGCGCGCGCGTTAACTGACATGTTTTAATTTTATTCTGTCGTATGTTTCTTTTCTGTCCCGACTTGGATCGTTCTCAGTTTCCTTGAGAAGCATAAAAAACCCATAATTTTACCGCACAATGTCACTCGCTTTGATAATACGTCACTATCCTGCTACTGCAAGTTCTGTCCCCAATTTTAGGAAAAAATTCTGGATCATGAGACCACACTTCCACTAGTAAACTTACTGTTTTGTACACAACTGGTACTCGTCGTGGCATCCGAAATAGTGTTGCCTTGAATTAAATAACTTTTGCCTACTCATATTGCACGTTTTCTGTACATTGCCTTAGCTTACTGACGCTGTCTCCGCTTCCTATACATTGCATTTGCCATGCATATTTCTTCATTCCCCGATCGTCTTCATAATCCGAAAAACCACCATTCCTTCATTTTTTCTGTGGCTCAACGATAACTGCCTTTTTGCAATTACGTTTCGCCACGGGGGCGGCTATGTCACGGTGGTTTTCCGCCTGTATCTGTGATATCGTCACACATGATTGCCTCGCATCATGAGGCCAAGTGCCTTGGCACGTGCTCAGTCTTTCTGTAGTCTTCGCAGTGTAAACAGGGCTTTGCAACGCTGTTAGTTTAAACTGGTATTAATGTAATTTCTCATTTAGAGTATATGCCAGCGTATTTTTTAACGGTATGATATAGTCTGGGTTGTTTGATCGACATTCTACAATACACACAAGGGGAAACTTACTGTGTCCGGACTTATTAGCCAGTTAATTATATACTCAGTCAGTCATTACTCGCAGCGATTGCTCCAGTCCAACTCGCCGTCGAGTTGTAACAGTTCTGTGAAGGACTGAATGTGTCAATAACAAGGACAGGGCCTATCATTCGATCGGTACCAAGCACATTTTTCAATGGTGCATAGCTTAATATCTATATAAAGCATACTGATCATGAGAGTATATCAATTCGGATAGCAATGTCGAACATTGATCAAAGCGATTCGCTACCTAAGCGTAGTGTGGATCCTACAAATTACGCTACATTCAACTGCGCTTGCATCGGTTCCACAAGTAGCATAGAAAAAAGCGAAGATGACACTCGGACGGGTCCCATTGAACAGTACCAAGCTATGATAAATAACAGAGGGGAAAAGATTTATGAATGCTATGCGAAGCATAGAGATGTAACTGTCTCCCCGTTGAATGATCCTGTTTTCTATAACATGGTACGCTATGCTCGTAGACTAAGCACATTTATGCGGTGGCCGGATAATATCAATACCTCTGGAGCCGAGCTCGCAGACTGTGGATTGTTCTATTTGGGCTATAAGGATCATTTAAAGTGTTTCTCATGTGGAGGGCTGTTTCAAAATTGGTTGCCGTGCGATGACCCCTGGCTCGAGCATGCAAAGTTTTATCCTACGTGTCCTTTTCTCATAAAGCGCAAGGGGTTGCAATATATTCGTAATGTCTGTTATGCGACACCTAATATAAGAAGAGGCTTGACTAAATTTGATGGTGAAGTGGAATTGCGTGATGACTGTTGTACTTATGTTTGATATTTCTTTTCAAAGAATGAGTCTAGCAATCCGTGGAGATACTATTCTGCCCCAGGGGCCCTATAGAAAAGACTTGTATCTTTTTAATGACATCACAAAATTACGTATCGAAGCCTCGAATGGAGCAGAATTGACCTCGGATCAACTCTTTGTACATTCCACAAGCGGGACCATTCAGAAATATCGAGCCACTCTGAAGCATGAAGGAGGTTTGGTCGGTACGTATACTCGCGACGGGATCGAGCATTATCAACCTCTGAATCCGGCTGATGAATTCATCATCTATTCGCCCAGCGTAGTTGTTCCTAATCCTGACCTTCCGCTCGTATCGTATATACTACAAGCCAGTGATCGCTACATCAAACAAAACGGTCAGATCGAACGCAAGAACTCGGATCGCGGCGTCGGATGGCAGCAAAGCGGTGTACCTCGAAACATCAACCGACCTGGAGGATTTCAGAACGCGAATCGACGCAATAACGATCAGCGATATCATTGATATGCTCTTTTTACGAAATAAAATGAACTCGTACACTATACAATGCTATTTCAATGAGACTGAGTAAAGTGTTAGGAGATATGAAAAGCGCTGAATCGTATGAAATGCGGCGACTACAGGGATCGAACCTAGAACCTAGAGCAAGATAGTCGCCTAATTCTTCTGTGGTGACGTTATGAAATCTAGTTCCACGTTTAGTGTATTACGCGAGAATTCATGTTCTCAAAAACAGCTCAGTACGCATAATCATGATGATGTAGCAATGGGCGTTATATAGGCGAGTGATGTGGCAATGCGCGTGGCTGATGATGTGGCAAGGGGCGTCCTATAGGTGTGGCAATGGGCGTGCTATAGGTGCGGCAATGGGCGGATGATGTAGCAATGTAGGCGTGGCAATTAAGGCGACGTTTCCTTCTGTGATTGGTGCGTACCAAACGATTCAACCCACACTACTCACATCATCCATCCATTGCTATATCATCGCTGCATTGATTGCCGCATCTTGATACTTTTCTCAGATATTGTATTATGTGTATTTAGGACTAATATCATCCGTCCATATTTTTTAAACTTGATTTTATGTGTACAAGTTACGGTTTCTGCAGTTTCCACATTTTACGACTTATGATTGCTGCGTCAAAACTTACCTTGGCTAGAATCGACAGATTTTCTATTATGTGTATTTAGGACTATGTATTTAAATTCCTATTCAGATTATACATAAATGCGAAAACTATGATGTCTATGTAAGGTTATATTCTCCAGATAATATTATTAATATCAAAATTCTACACATCATCACTAATTACTTAATATAAAATGCGACTTTGAGCCCTGTGACTTGATAATATGAACCCCTACGCTTCTGATGCATGATTTTTTGTGATAAGGACCTAGGTAACATTCAGAGTCTGCAACGATTGTTTGGATATACATTATAGCAATACCCCACTAAACTATAGGCGGTTATATTACTCTATTGGTCAGAGATAACTCATCCGTCCATATTTTTAAACTTGATTTTATGTATACAAGTTACTGTCTCTGCAGCCTCCACATTTTACGACTTATTTTCATTAGACGCAGGCAAGCGATTCTCCAGTTCGGAGCTACGGAAACCAATCACTGGCATGTGCGCGTTCCGAATAGTCTTGTTGAATTTTCTAAAGTCGTAACAGCTTAGTAGCATATACGCGAATCCCGAGGTGAAAATAATCGAACGAACTATAGCCGTAGGCGTGCGATTCGCAGGGCTTTATTTATACAAAATCTATCGATGCCTGTACGCGAACCCCAGCGTTAAAACGATTAGGTCTAATTAACATGTTCTGAAGCCGAAAATTTAGTCAACATCATTGAGATAGCCATGATTTGAAGATGGTGATCGAGTGTGACAATAGCACTAGCCAAGGTTAGACAAACATAACCTTAAACTACTCTCTACTTCACAAAATATAAAGTTATAAAAGTAAGCAGATTTNTATGAAAACCCGTGAAATAGAAGTAAAAGTAGCCTAGAAACATAACTACTTAATGAAAAATCGTGATTCTTGAAGTGACCACATTTCATACGATTCANTCCTTTTCATGTCACTAGAATAAGGGTGATTAAACTGACAGTGAAACGNCGCCGGCGTCTTATAACGTAATAATGTAAGCTGCGTCGGGTGCTGCTATAATGTTAGGAGCGAATATAGTAGAAAGTTCACGTCTGGACATCTGTAAGCAGGTGCGCATACTACCGTAGTAAAACGCATAACAGAATTCACGCAAAAGTCGATATTGCTTTGTGATGCTTTTGATGTTGTTCCATACCGATTGGGAAGATAGGACTCCTAATTTCCTAACTAACTAAATAAACAATACCAACGAACGCAGACACACAAAGAAAGGAACGCAAAATCGGTATTGATATGCGATAATTAATAACTTGCTTCCGAGAAATAAATAACATTCATTATACGTTAGATGATACTTTTCTTTGATATTCTATTATGTGTATTTAGGGCTAATGCGACATCACTATATTGGCGACAGGCCTGATTTGAACACACTAATTTTGCGAATTAAACTTATCGCCCAACACGGACACTCAATGAAGAGCACCCCGGAGACCCGCATAAATGCTCCACAATTCTCGACATATAATATACTGAGCATATAATAAGCTAACAAAACCTATACTATTCAGAGTGGATATCCGGATCCGGTTATTTGTAAAGTGGATAGAAAACTACACTATTCCGATGCAGTAAAGACTCTTACACTCTGGATTTTGTGCAGTATATACTAATTTTACATTGCGGAGTATTCCATAAACGTTAATCCAGTGATCCTCCTTCTATTTTCAATCACGATCCGCTTATTATTCTAGGCTTCGAACCCCACACCCAGTACGTTTTACGGGGATTANTATTTTTAGATTAAATATAGCGTATCGAGACTTCGTGAAACTTACTTGGAAATAGTTATTTCTACCCTAATTTAATAGATTTCTCAGATATCGTAGCAACNGAACTGGCTTGAGCGAGCGGTTAAGGCGTTGGACTTGAGTTTCAATGAACAAGTGTTATAAGTTACTCATGTTTACAACACAACCTAAACGCAAAGTGCACGAATTTCCANATTGATCAAATACCACAAACTTTGCTGGCTTTCAGAGTTAGTAACTAAGCGCGTANCAGAATTTACCTAAAAAAGTCAGTACTCCNAAATTTTTGTAAAGTATAGCTTTTTGGCGTTGGATTTAAGTTCCAATGAACAAGTGTTCACATATAGGTTCGAATCCCACACCCACTACGTTTTACGAGAATTANTATTTTTAGATTCAAATTTAGCGTATTGAGTACTTTTTCTGCCTTTNTCNGCGCATTAGAGACGTTTACACTATGGATTTCGTGAGCTTTACTTGAGTTTTATAAATTAACGTAAAAGAGTCATTTCCGAGTAAGTAAAACGTTCGTATTGTAGGTTCATTTCTGCTTAATACTATAATTACCATGGAGTTGAAGCAGTCCAATATCAAAAACACCCGAAAGTATTTGTTGCATAAAGCTAAAAACCTAATTGAGTACTCTGAAGAAGTACAAGTTGCACAGTTTGTGGTATTTCTATGACATCGAAATTTAGCTGACCAGAACTTATACTTGAGTACTTCGAAATGTACAAGTACCTTCACACGACGTTTCTGTAAAATGAATACTGATTTTATTAAAAAATAAAAAAGCACGAAAAATTACATTTTATCCCAAACCATCATACGCATATCTGTTTTGCGTGAACATAGCATATACCTAAACATAGTCAATTTTAATAGCAGAATTGCCGTGTTAAACATTGAATTCTCACCATGAAAGTCGGTACGCGGTTATAGGAGAGTATAACAATGCGCCATACCAAATCCCATCACACATTTCATGATGGAACAACTTTAAAACTAACGCGGCTCTACATCGACTTTTTGCGTACATCTGTTTTGTGGGGGCGTATAGTACGTACCCATACATAGCCAACTTTAATAACGGAATTACCATGCTTAACATTGAATCCCAACTCGATACTTGATACGTAGTTGTAGGACATTATGGTAATGCACCATGCTGAATTTCATCACACATCTAATGATGGAACACCTTTGAAACTATCGCAGTCGAATACCGACTTTTACGCATATCTGTTTTTCGTGAACATAGCATATACCCATACATAGTCAATTTTAATAGCAGAATTAGCATGCTAAACATTAAATTCTCACCTTGAACGTTGGTACGCAGTTGTAGGACATAATAACAATGCATCATACCAAATTTTGTCAGACATTTCATGATGTAACACCTTTAAAACCAACGCAGTTCTATACAAACTTTTGGCTAAATCTGTTTTTCCGTAGCGTAGCACGTACCTATACATAGTCAACTTCAATCACGGAATTAGCATGTTAATAATCGAGTCCCCACCTTGAAACTCGGTACGCAGTTGTAAGACATTATGACAATGCACCATGTCAAATTTTGTTACGCATTTCATGATTGAACAACTTTAAAACTAACGCAGTTCCATACCGACTTTAGCTGGAGCGTAGCACGTACCGATGCATACTCAACTTTAATAACGGAATTACCGAGCTAAACATTGAATGCGCAACTTAAAGATTGGTTCACAGGTGTAGGACAGTATGATAATGGAACATATCAAATTTCATCACACATTTCATGATGGAACACCTTTAAAACTAACTCAGTTCTATACCAACTTCGCAGGAATCTGTTTGCGGGAGCGTAGCACGTACCTATGAGTGATCAACTTTAGTGATGGAATTACAGATGTAATTAAGTTTCAACACTTTTACAACGATTCGTCTTGCTTCCTATAACATCCCACTCGATGCCCTCGTTATTAGGCTGTAATCTCAGCCTGAGCTATGTCTTGAAGCCTACGGGACTCTGCAAATTGTTTCGATTTATTCTCTCCGTTTCAATTCAAGATAAGGAAGCCAATTTCACTCAAAATATCGATGCCTACGGTCCTCTACAAAATTTTCTGAATAATTCTTCCTATGCTTATTTATCATAAGAAAGATGATTTGACACCTAAAGTACGAAATACTTGTTCGCTTGAGCTAAGCCGCAGCGCTCGGAGTGGAATTTACTAACGCAGTCGAATACCGACTTTTACGCATATCTGTTTTGCGTGAACATAGCATATACCTATACTTAGTCGATTTTAATAGCAGAATCACAATGCTAAACATTGAATTCCCACCTTGAAAGTTGATACGCTGTTACAGGACATGACAACAATGCACCATACCAAATTCCGTCGCACATTTCATGATGGAACAACTTTAAAACTAACGAGGCTCTACACCGACTTTTTGCGTACATATGTTTTGTGGGAGCGTATGATAACACGTACCCATACATAGTCAATTTTAATAACGGAAATACCATGCTTAACATTGAATCCCACCTCGAAACTTGATACGTAGTTGTAGGACATTATGGCAATGCACCATATCAAATTTCGTCACACATTTCATGATGTAACACCTTTAAAACTAACGCAGTTCTCTACAGACTTTTGCGTAAATCTGTTTTTCGGTAGCGTAGCACGTACCTATACAATAACGGAAGTACCATGCTAATAATCAAATCCCCACCCTGAAACTTTGTACGCATGCAGTTGTAGGACATAATGAAAATACACCATACCAAATTTCGTCAGACATTTCATGATGTAACACCTTTAAAACCAACGCAGTTCTATACCGACTTTTGACTAAATCTATTTGTCCGTAGCGTAGCACGTACCTATACAGTATACATAGTCAACTTTAATAACGGAATTACCATGTTGATAATCGACTCCCCACCTTGAAACTCGGTACGCAGTTGTAACACAATGCACCATGTCAAATTTTGTTACGCATTTCATGATTGAACAACTTTAAAACTAACGCAGTTCTGTACCGACTTTTGCGCGAGCGAAGCACGTACCTATGCATAGTCAACTTTAATAACGGAATTACCATGCTAAACATTGAATGCCCAACTTGAAATTCGTTCACAGGTGTAGGACATTATGACAATGGAACATATCAAATTTCATCACACATTTCATGATGGAACACCTTTGAAACTAACGCAGTTCTATACCGACTTCGCGTGAAACTGTTTGCGGGAGCGTATAGCACGTACCTATGCGTAGTCAACTTTACTGACGGAATTACAGATGTATTTAAGTTTCAACACTTTTACAATGATTCGTCTTGCTTCCTATAACGTCCCACTCGAAGCCCTCGTTATTAGGCTGTGATCTCAGCCTGAGCTATGTCTTGAAGCCTACGGGTCTCTGCAAATTGTTTCGATTTATACTGCCCGTTTCAATTTAAGATAAGGAAGCCCATTTCACTCAATGTATCGATGCCTACGGTACTCCACAAAATTTTCTGATTAATTCTCCCTATGTTAATTTATCATAAGAAAGATGATTTGACTCCTAAAGTATGAAATACGTGTTCCCTTGAGCTAAGCCGCAGCGCTTGGAGTGGAATTTCACGGGGTATGTGGACTCATTTCGAGGGGCTCTCTGCCATAGGAGCATACTTCACGCTCCAATTCGATTCCCACACATTCCGTATAATTACTAACAGAACCATTGAGTACCAGCCTTGAAATTTTGCGTAGTACTAGATGACATGTATACAATTTCATGACATCCGACAGTACGACGGAGACTATCAAAATATCGAAAGAAGCCCTCTATTCTTTTCTGAAATATTCAAGGTTTTATCGGGACTTCCCTTCATATAATCTCCAGCAGAATCACTAATAACCTCTCAAGTTTACTCAATTTACTCTAATTTGATACTCGAGTAATGAATCCCTATTTTCCGCAAGTATGATAGAGGCTATCGCTCGATACTCAACGATTCGTAATTTTGCTGGAATACAAGTACAATTAGGGATTAAAAGTAACTAGTATAGGTGGTTGTGTTTGTAGATTATTTACACTTCTACTTACCGGTTTTTTAGGTGAAACTACCTACTTTTAGGACTTTATGTTTTAAAGTAGTTTGAAGTTACGTTTGTATCACCTTGACAAGTGCTATCATCAAAACACTGCTTTTGCTAAACTCTTACACTTTCACTAAACTTCTAGACTGAATCATGTAAAGTAGATAGAAAAGGAAAACTATTGACATAAGGTAAGTGAGAAGCACGCAAATTTCGATTGCATACAAATGCCACAAACTGCGCTAACTTCCAGAGTTGTTAAGTATAGAAGTACTCGTACTTCTTGAGAATAGCCAAGTAGGTTTTTTGCCTACATGTACCAAATACTCTCAAGTCCTTATGATATTGGAGTACATCAACTTCATGATAGCTACAGTATAAAACAGAAATAGACTTAGAGTACTAACGTTTTTGCGCAGTGAGTGTTCGCAAATTCTCGAAGTATTTTTGTTATTTTTATTGAGATAAGTCATTCTGCAGCGCGAAAATGCGTCGTTGGATATATATGAAACTAGCAACACTCATCAAGACCACTAAAAACAGTACATTTCAACATTTAGCAGCAGTAAATTTCTAGTAAAGTACAAGAAGTGATGATTTCCGAGTGAGTTAAAAAGTAAGTATTGAAGCTATAGTTTACCTGAAAACCGAAAACTGTGAAATAGAAGCAGATGCAGTGTATCTAGTTAATCACTTGATTAAGTATAGTGCAAGCAGATAAAACCTATACTTGAGTACTACAAAATGCACGAATACTTCGCTATCGACTCCCTCCACGTAAAAAGTGACTACGCTTTAAGACTACTTTTACCGATACTCGACAGTTTCAGTTTTAGATAAAATTCGGAAACCAAGTAATTTCATAAACATAAGCTAATTAAATGAATTTACTCGAATGTACTATGCCGCGCTGATAAGATTAATTATAATATACTTGTCATGTTAGAGCGATTTTTCTAGCGTAGAAAATCTTTAAAATGTAGTAAGCAGGCCAATATGAAGATATTCGTTGAGCTGAATAAACATAAAAAATACTCTAGACTACTTTATCGATACTTGGCAGTTTCAGTTTTAGATAATATCTTTCCTTTTCACCTATAATTACAACTCCTCGCTACCTAACCATGTTCAGAATATATTATTTGAGATGATATGAACCCGTACAGTACTCAAGTAGCTTTTCGTATGATATAGATGAAACTGACACCACTCATCAAGACCACTGGCCCACTGACAAAAAGTACATTTCAACATTTTAGTAGCAGTAAAGTCCTACTAAAGTACAAGAAGTGATGATTTCCGAGTGAGTTGAAAAGTAAGTATTGAAGGTATAGCTTGCTCGAAAACCGAAAAACTCTGAAATACAAGTAGATGTAGTGTAAATAGTTAATCACTTCATTTAGTATTGCGCAAGCAGGCCAAACCTATACTTGAGTGCTCCAGAAGGTACAAGTACTTCGCTATGTACTACCTCCACGTAAAAAGTGACTAGGGTTTAGACTACTTTATCGGTACTTGAC
>ATSW01119527.1:0-11689 GCA_000444245.1 Botryllus schlosseri
GCTTACTCCAAGTATCCGTTAGAGAAAAACGATATCACCGTTGGCATTTACGTTACACCGAATCCTGGCCCGGGGACCTCCAGGCGCATTGTGCGGTTTGCCGAAATCGGGAATGAAAACAATGATAAAATACCGGTAGTGGTGCGCCGTAATCGATACGGCGCATCGGAACTTGACGCCAAGGTATTGAAAAGTTGCATGGGTCGCACCAACAAATCCGAATCGTGCTACAGCAGTGGTTCCCAACCGGTGAGGAATTCCCAACTCGGGGGTTTCTGGTGAGGAACAGGTGCCGTTGTAAATTTTTTTATATTATATCGTCGCGGTGGAATCAAGCTGAAGTTCATTTTTCAAATTTGTGAAAAATCAAGTTTTTGTAAAATTTTGAATTTCGTTGGTCATATTTATATTTATCACGTAGTTTCAAAGTAAATCATGACGAAGATATGTCCGAAAGAAAATGAAACTTTGCACAGAGTTAATTTTCACAAAAATTGTAAAATGGACATAAGCTACTTCGTTTCCACAGCACATATTTACGGAGGCGCAACACCGCGATAACGATTACCATTTATCTGTTAATTTTATCGCGTGCTGGTCAATTCTGACGGGTCCTTCCAGCAATAGCAAGTCGTTACTAAACATCACGCTACCAAATTTTTATCGAAAGGAGCATTATATTTATAGGGTGGATTGGATTTTAAGATTGTGGCGTAGTCGGTAAGGAAGAAAATACGTTGGAAACCACCGTGCTGCAGGCAGGCACAACACAACATATTTTACTATCAATACGTAGCATCCTTCGCAACGCATCCATGCCCAAATTACCGTGTTATATCCGCGACTTGCAACGAAAAAAATATGAACACCAGGCGCACCCAGTTGAGCATATTGACAGAGGACCGATAAGACAGCCCCGCACGTAGAGACGTGGGAATTGTCCAGCGCCGGAATTCTAATTACAGATCGTTATATCGCTACGTCACGCCACGTACGTGGATATCGGACGCTATCACGTCGTGAATATAATTAACCGTCTCCTCCCGACGTGTTAAATATGATTGAAGCCCGCAAAAACATTGCGCCTGGTCGGTTGGCGCAGTCGAAAATAAACGGATGTTTTTCCGCAAGGGAGAGCGCCAGAGATCGAGTTCAAACCCATATAGAACGCGGCTCGTATCGATACATCCCCGGCCAGATGTAAAGCGCGAGCTAAAACGATTAATCCACCAATTGTCTTTCCTTCCTCTGCCCAATTTGATGCAAGGGTAATAAATTACACGTCGCGCACAGACAGATACACACACATTAGCCCGCTGCGGTACAGTTAACGAAAATCGTGTGTAATTCGCCGATTTTCACCCTAGCGTAGGGCGTAAGTCAGGTAAACGGTGATTCCTGGTACGAAATTTTTGTTTTCACGCTCTTTGCAATGGGCGAAATTAGTCAAATACACCGATTCTTTCGGCGATATGTCCCAGGAATACCCCACTAATTCAAAAGAGTGGTACGTAAACAACCCAATACTTCCCTAGGATGCCTCTCGTAATTATGGGTGTAGTAAATTAATTTCACCAATTGTTGGGTGAAAGCACAATTTGATACCCGAAACTGCCGGTTGCCCGATTTAACCCCGATAAAAACACGTATTCTCCACCCATGGATTTACACTGCGAAGCCAAGTATTACAGCGTTTGCCAGCGACGTGCGGACGCTCCACGAGCAGTAGGTCGAATTTGTTTACGGAGGCGTGGAAGTTTGTAAACAGGTCCAAACGCCTCTGACGGAAGCCGTGTTATTGACATCGATAAGTCATTCGAAATCAGGTGACTTGTTCGACAATGTTTGCGGTGACATCCCGGTTATGTTGCGCCCGGGCGATAACCTTAACCGGCGGCGAACGCTTGGGTTTAGGGACCTTTTAGAGCATATTAGCAATTCCCCTGTTATTAACGCTTAAAAAGTTGACATACGGCGAATATCGATTGACTGCGACAGTCCACATGTTACCCCGACGGGTGCGTTATGTAGCTGTCATGATGCGCTATTTCTCGTCGACAAACACAGGGCTAGCTGTTCCGGTAATCGCGCTCTATACCTAACACGGCGAAGGCTGCACAATTCTTAAAATCTGATTCCAGTTCAAGTAATGGAGCAAACAGCAGACGTCCAAAGCTAGTTGAAGGTCATATGGTACAAGTGATCACCGCGAACACGACGCATCCTAACGTACTAGAGATCGAGCAGCTGGTATGTTCATAGCGATGATATGGAGTTGGTATTCACAGACCCGTAAGGTACGTAGCAACGATATCGACAAGCCTATGCGATGCATGCAGCTGTCATCTATACCTATGCGCTAGAGGTCGAATACAGTGCATTAAGAGTAGAGATCATGGATAGAGTCATAAGTCTGAAACTAACAATACACGAGGGTGCTGTATATAATCAATGTGAGAATATAAACAGTACAGACAACTCTCGAGCATAATGCGACGTTCGACAAGCCAAATTGTGAATATTTCAATAGCATCATCCAGGTAAGATTAAACACTTGAAAAACTATGGATCAATACACTATCCATTCCGTGCATCAAGTCCACCAAATTATATAAAGGTGCTGTATCAATCTTTCATGATGTGTCGAGACAAACCGGAATTGGCCGACTGAGTGGGTTGGGAAAAAAACTTGAAATACTATTAAGGAATTCCTTTCGAAATGATTCACAATGAGTCTGTATAAGATAATTTATTTGAAACACCCTGAAATCCCCAATTAAAGGTAAATTTATGACAAATGGATAATTTTCTGTCGAGCATTCATCTCAACTACTCGCTTTTATATTGATTGTATTAGATGCTTTCCCTGGACAATCGATGACACAAATACTACTAGGTCAGAAGTAAATGGAATTCCCAGAAGATTCATGAATATAATTGTTATTGGTGGTGGAAACACAGGTGATATTACGTTGATTAATTGAATTCGACCTATTAGCTATACTTCAACAGTCAGGATGCCAAAGTCTCAGTACCATCACATGACATGACAGCAACTCACTACACAGCTTCTGTCATCACGTGAGATCATTTAATAATTGCAATTGAGACATGTAAAGTTATTAACATCCTTGTTAGCGAGGATAAACTTTAAACAGCCTATGTATCATAACCAGAAATCGTTATTCGAAATGTGGTAATCCGGTATATAAATATCAATAATTCCGTAATGCAGGGATCTTATCAAGCAATCGCAACGAGAAACATCAAGACTGCTAATCTGGGTGGAATTGATATTCACATGTTCCGAAATGCCTTCCAGAAACATATTTCCAGATCAACTAGCATACATCTAAGACTATGTGAAAAATGGCAGATTTCAAGATATAATAGCGACATAAGAGTCTGTACTCTGCCTCGACCAAGATGTGAAACATCAAGATTAGGTACCATCCAAATTTTTGACAAAGAGCCTCAGGATGGGCTTTTAGAAATAACGGCACCGGTGCAATGCACAAATTCCTCCACCTAACACATGTCCCTTCTCAAAATAATCAAAAGAGCAATGCATAAAATCTATTTACAGTAAACAGTTTATGACCGTAAATTGCAACTCGCAATATAGGTCCCAGTTAAACACCGTAAGATTCCACCATAGTGTTATTCACTCTTATACTAAAAAACCCCAGGCAACAAATGTTACTCTGAACTTACAGAAAGCAGATTAGGCGATGATCCATCCCCAGTCATCTTGAAAAACGGATTGTCGTCGATAGACGTCATTGGCGGCATTTGAGGCCCGTTGAAGCCATTATATTTTGCGGGAGTAGAAAAACTTCTATTGAACTTTGGAGGAGCGATTGCGTGCGTCCCAATGCCAGATTTTCTGCCAGGCGGCAAGCCGTTGTATGTAGTCACGCGACCACTGGGACTGAAACCAAAATAAAAGCTGAATCACGCGTGTCTAACGTGACATCAACCAATCTCAATGCGAACCTGTTGCTGTGGTTGAGAGAGTTGAAAAGAGTTGAATTGTTTCGCATAGCAGCCGCATTGTTGTACATATTATTCTCATCGCGGCCTGACCGTTACTCCATGAGGAGTAAGAAGGACCTTTACCCATACCCATAGAAGCTGTTGATAAATAATATCATTAAAATACACTCGTGAATTTTCTGCGTACATTATTACTCACAAGACCCGGGTTGAAACGATGTAGATCTTTGAAGTCCGTACATGCCTGGGTTGAGCATAGCTTGGTTGCGTTTGAATTGGAGCTGCTGTTGAAAGAGTTGCAGTTGTGCCTGTTGCTGTGTACTATTTTGTGGCCCGTTAAGAAGGCCTGATGCGATTGAACCATTGTATCCAGTGTTGTAGGCTGGGTTCGGGTTTTGGTCCCAAGTCGGCATTTGCTGCTGTTGTCTTTGCAGCATCTGGTACAGCATCTGCTCGTTGAACGAAGTTTGATTTTCGTTAGACGCGGTTGTCGGATTTGACCAGATCGAACTGATATTAGCCATGCTGGAATTGGAGGATGAATTCTCTGTGATCGGTGTCAAACCCAAACTTGCGGTGGTTGCTGAAAGCAAGTCGTCTTGATGCATTTGCGGCAAACGCGAGAAGGGCATCATATTGCTCGAGGAGGTAAGAGGTATGTTATTCGAATTCACATCACCCGGCAAGTCGTAGTTGGAAGGTGAGGTGACTGTCACACCCAAATTCAATCTTGGAACAGGGCTAACCGCGTTGACTTCTCCGTTCGGCGATTTAGACAGCTGTCTGGGGCTGGATATCCCG
Source organism: Botryllus schlosseri (assembly GCA_000444245.1). NCBI lineage: Eukaryota > Metazoa > Chordata > Ascidiacea > Stolidobranchia > Styelidae > Botryllus > Botryllus schlosseri. Next base: position 4,798 of record ATSW01119527.1, read on the forward strand.
AGACCGTCGCTTTGACTCAAATCTTGCCCGTTTACAGCCGCGATTTCACTGCTTGAAAGACTGGTGTTCAAACTGGAAGTGCCAGAAAAGGTTCCGTTCATATTGATGGGGCTTGCGGCCGAACTGACAGCATCAGTACTGTCGGTGTTGTTGTCACTAACCGGTGAGAACGCTCCGATTTGAATCGACTGCGGAGACGTATTACCAGGAGTCGAGGTACCGCCGATCATGTTCGATTTTTCGAGCTGCTGCAAATGCATGCTAGCAAGGTGATGGTGTTGTTGTAGCTGGAGCTGCATTAACTTTTGCTGGTGAGCGAGTTCCATTTGGGACATGCCCTTCGATCCGTTTTGCGACAGGTTGTAGATAGACTGGCTCTGATTGTTTTGGAATATTGGAGGGAAAGCAGAGTCGCTCATGGTGGCCATCGTCGGATGACGCAAGACAATCTCGACAACAGTTACCGACTTCCAGACGTACGAAGCAAATCTATACTGACAATGAGATCGATTGTCACAACTTGTTAACTTTCAATAACTCAAAATAGTGCTAGTTTCTAACAGAGTCCTGAAATTTTGATGTATTTTCACATTGAGACAAGCAAGCTGTTACTATGTTAATGAAATGGTTCTACGGCAGAACTCAGACTTCCTCATGCTTTTAAGATAGCACACCGCATAATCCTATAAACGACTGGCAAAGTCGTTACACCGCACGGGAAATCAAAGTCGTCGAACAATCAATACTACCACATCCCATTGGAAGTCTCGAATCACTATAAGCGACCTCCATATGCTAGATCAATACATGCACTCGATGTGACTTCGCAGCCGTGCATTAGCATCTCGTCTAGTAAAATATATATTGATGATTAATATCGTTGTTGTGAGGCACTGTAATATGTTAGAATGTATTAGTCATTCAAGGTGACAATCTACACAGCTGTGCGAAGAGACAAATCTTGCTTTGAACTCCCGAGACCGGGAACTTCCTATGAAGTTTACTGTACCACTGAAACTGAACACTGCACGAAACGGTATCACAAACGCGTCCGTGCCTGGCGAGAACCTCCGCCTTCTGTTTACGTAATGAGCTTCGGTCCTGGTTATTGATCAGCTGATTTCCCTTCTTCTTTGCACACATCACTTGAGATAACAAATGTGAGCTGACACCTAGTGGTTTGTCATAGATCTCATTTGTACTCTTTTGCTTTGCCTCGTTGTTTACGTGTCATGGCTGCGAAACGTCACGACATACGAAACGTCACGTAAAAATCGAAGTGTAAAATTCAATATTTTTTATCATTGACCGATATATTGACCGAAAATTGCTAATAAACCAATGATGATGTTGGTGTGTACAATTGAATAGTAAAGGCAGTGGCTACTCGTCCGGACCCGGACGAATAATTTTCTCAGGCTATTCGTCCGGCACCGTGTGACGTAGGCCCGTTACTATGGAGACTGTATGCGTTTTTGACAGGCTTCGGTTTTGTACATTATTTATTCGCCCTTCTGGTTACTGATTTCAATGGTTACTGTTACTGATTTGTATGCTCATAATTATAGCTCCGAGGGAAAGTTTACGCCATACTAATAATTGCAAATAGCTGTGTTGAAAGTACCAGAACTTGACGCCCACCTTTACCTTTACAAGAGATGTTTACCTACGCTTAATGTAGTGAGAACAAGTAGGATAGTGATTTGTAAGCTCATAATTGGAGCTCCGAGGGAATGTTTGCGCCATACGAAGAGCTCCAAAGTGCTATCGTTAAATAACCGGATGCAGTCAGAACACGAACGATTCGCTGAAATTCTTGCTGNCTCCACCTATTTCTGAACTCATGCAAGCGCCATTGACCTAACCAATTGTACGTGAACTTGCACAGCTAAGACGGAATTGTCACCTCTGCTGTACTACGAGTACTCATACTTGATGTTGCTGNGCAGTAATGATTGGAATACNAACTGAGAGAGACTGTGCGTCTTTATTTTCATACAACAGAAATACAGAACAAATGGACAGCAGCAATGATCATACAGAAAACATGTGCATGCACAGTATTTGATGTCGGATAGAAGAGATCGATACAGCCNTGGAAGTCAAGTGGTCTGATAAAANCCNCATGAAACNAGTATATGCCTACATTGTCTCTGCATCATCTGACTGTAACAAATCGTAGTTGAAAAGATGAAGAAAAATTAAATGATAGCAAANGAATGAATGAAGCAATGTCTGGGCAAAGTAGGGCAACAGTGTTAATACGACTATCAGAGGTAATCAGGTAGGTCAAGAGTGTTANTAGGACTATCAGAGGTAATTAGGTATGGCAAGAGTGTTATTACGGNGACAAGAGGTAATGAGGTATTTTTTTTTAGGTAATCTGCNATACAGCAGTTCACAGATGGTAATCCATTCAAAATGATCAGGTCAGTCGACAGATCTCTTGGTTAGGTAACTATTAAATGGGCCCAAGTAGATATTTCCCTTCGATGAGGGTCCTGTATTAAGGGAGTGAACAACTTAAGCAGGTATGAAAAAGTCATCGAACACATACGACAAACTGTTCGAAAAATATTTGTGTACAACTTCAATGTTTATATGATCATTGGGTGTTAATCTGGTATGCATGCTGGCATTTCCGCACATTCCTTATTGCAGGTGACAGTAAATGCTGTGCATACAATTTGCTGCTTTCAAGATATTCAAGCATTGATAGCGTGTTTTCACTGGGAACATCAANCATGAAAACTAAGTAGCCTACTTTCAATGTCAAAGTTGCCGCTACATATTTTTCTAACAGAGGCATCTGTTATTTTTTGCAGCGGCCACAGAACCATTTGTTTTGTTTAGGGTAAGTGTTTAGTCCAGCACATAGAAGATGATCCCGGTTGAGACAGGAGTCGCAACGAATTGAATTGCTCTTTGTAAGTTGAAGGTCGCATACTCCACAGTACCAGTCTTTCTGACTATATTTACTTTGGAATGCCTTCATCACAGCAGCCCATCCATCATATGCGAAGTAATTCTTGATGTGGAGTATATTCACAGTCTCATCAAGGCAGCTGTTGGGGATGAGACGAGTGTCAGACGTGACAGACTTACTGCCCAATTTCTTTCCATACACTGCTTCATTAGTGTCAGATGGTGATACAAACCATGACAGCATCACTGTGAATAAGGCAGAAGTGAAATTTGCTGAAGTTCTGCATGAAATAAACTTACATCGGTCTCTGTCTTTAGGATGTATTTTTTTAAATGGAACTGGAGTGTCACATTTCTTCTTCTTCGGAAGGCCAACCACAGTTTGTTCCAAGCCTTTTGGGCGTCCTCTTTTTTTCAGTTTTGATGGCAGATGAATGTTGGAAAGATCTGAAACAGCAAGATCAGTTTTACTATAGTGTAGCAAGATAAAGTTTGGATTTATTTGACACCAACCCGTGAACTTGTCTGGTGTCATGGTGATTTTGCTACAGTCTACGGACACTGCTGGGGTGCTATTTTCTGCATCACAGACTTCGGACACTGCTATAGCGCAATCTGAAGGTAAACAAACATGCAAACATCATGAAATTGCAACATACATCTAAATCCAGTGAGTATAGTGACCTGGNCTGTGATTTAAGATAATTTCTTTATTGTAATNAAATNGCAACAAATATNGGAGTTTATTGATACTGATATTTCNGNGAAAGCAGTCCTAATAACATGATGTCTGGTAGCTTAATTAACCTGNGATGTTGCTTGTGAATAGTGTATGTATGGTTGATTGATTGATTGAATGAATGAATGACTGATAGGCCTACATTACTTGGTGATGTAGTGTTGTCTGCAACTAATAGACTAGAATAACATTTNAAGTAAAATGCTAACTAACCTGANGTCTCAACAATCACCACCGTCTTTTCCTTCGCAGAGGCATGAGATCCATCTTTGTTCGAATCAACACAACCTACCAGAAACGGAGAGGATACCGAAATAAATATCAAGTGTTAATGAGTGCACAATAGACGTACCTGCTGTAGTGTTATTAGTCCCAGGTACAGTGGNAGTACCTGCNGTAGTGTTANTGGTCCCAGGTACAGAGGCATGANATCCNNCTGTNGTNNNANTNNNCACCAGAANTNNAGAGGCATGAGATCCATCTTTGTTAGAATCAACACAACCTACCAGAAATGGAGAGGATACAGAAATAAATATCAAGTGTTAACGAGTGCACAATAGACGTAGGCCTACCTGCTGTAGTGTTATAGGTCCCATGTACAGAGGCAGTACCTGCTGTACTGTTATTGGTCCCAGGTACAGAGGCAGTACCTGCTGTAGTGTTATTGGTCCCAGGTACAGACTTTCGTTGGAGGTTTATTGATTCAGTTTCTGTTATAAAAGTCGGTGTTATGAATTATAATTTTTTCTAAATTATCTATTAACCTTGTGTTTCAGCTGGGTTGCTGGTAGACAGTGCTACTGCACGTCCACTGCCCCATTCCTGCACCAGTAGTTCCAACACTTCGATTTTGCTGTTGAATTCAGACATGGATGACTCGGATACGATCGAAGCTAATTTTTGGGCTATCAAATTGGCTTTTTTGAACTTTTGAAACTGTGACGTGATGGGCTTCGGCTTTGTGACATTAATCCCAAAGGCCCCAGCATGGAATTCAATTTCATGATCTGAGAGAACGTTATTGTTTATCCTGTAGTATTCGAGTGTCCACCGCACTGCACATAAATCTGGACAGAATAAGCTTCGAGAATATTGTCGACGAAAGCGGAAAATGTGATGACAAGGTAATTTCATCGACCTGCGAAAATGGCAATTGCAGTCATTCGCAGAAATTTGAAGGTCTTGATTTATCTGCGATTGATTTTCTTTTGCACCAATGTTGAGCTCATGAATAACCTTCTCAAGAGCATNCGGTGTGAGGATCTGACCGTACTGGTGCTGCACACTACCCACCTCAAATGGCATCGCAGGCACTTTCTGCAGAATCGAAATAGCTCGATGGGATTGCTCTGTGCGTAGAGACTCCAGGACAAGCAATAAATTTCGAAAAAATAGCTGCAGATTTGAGTACTTTGCAATGACGTCCTTCAATTTTTGNTTGATGCACTCAACTCTATTGTTCGTTTGATTTTGAAAAGTCACACCACAATTTTTGTGGGCATACACCCACTCCTCTTTGATGTTATGCCAGTTTTTGTTGAAGTATGTCACAACATTTTCTGGTCCATTTTCAACCAGTTTTGCGTACAATTCCCCGTAACGTTGGTGAGACCTTGCGTAGGCCATTTCTTCAACAATACTCAAAATTTCAAGCCGCTGTGATGCAGTTACTCCCATTTTGTCGCATGTCAATTCTCTGCGGAATGTCCTCAAGACATGAAATAGGCATATCAGAATTTTTGCATCTGGGAATTCTGCCTTGAAGACTTGGCGCTCGGTTAAATCTTTGTCTGCCATGATTGTGACCGTTTCACTCCATCTACTATTATTTCTTTTGAAGATTTTTGCCATCTGGGCTATGGATGTTGCATCTTCCGACGCCAACACAAACACACCAACTACTACACTTTCTCCATTACCATCTTCGACAATCATCAGATAAAGTGGCATTCTCAAGTCGTTCAACTTGTATGTTGCATCAATGAACAATATTTCAGGATATTGCTGATATGTCAGTCGCATTTCCTTGTCTTGAAAAAAAATACCATTCAAGACATTTTCTTCTGATACCACTATTTCCACAATAGCTCCTAAACACAGTATCAGTATAAGTATCAAAATTGGGTACCGTCACATAATTGTTTTACCTGGAATTTCTTTCAGCTCCTTTACTGTCGCCTCTAGTTCTGATAATTCATTGGTACTTCTAGCAGTCGCGATGTTGTGCAGGTCTTTTAGAAGCACGACCCGACCTAACGAATTCTGTAAATGATTCTGTAGTACTTTTTATTTGCCTTCAGCCTCAGCAGTTCTTTGATCTCTTCTTTCTGCTGCGAGTCTAACTTACGCTGATGTGGCAAGTGATCGAAGGCGACCTGCAATAAATTCCAACAATATAACGGTGATTATGCATTAGTTGTCATTTATTGAATCATCAGATCAAAATGAAAAAATATAACGGTGATTATGCATTAGTTGTCATTTATTGATTCAATAGTGATAATCGCATATTACCTTGCTCAACCCGTGGTTATGCTGTTCATTAATACTCTTCACTATGAGATACTGCCCATCCTCTGATGTACTAAACCTGATATGAGCTTGGCACTCTTTACGGAAAGTGCTGCAATGAAATCGTGATACGTTACCCTGTATTTCAAGCGTAATGCACAGCATGTGTGGCAGTGCCGCTACTTGTAGTCCAGTAGCGAGCTAAAAAGGGGGCATTTCTTCGTTATTCTCCACACATCAGGAAGTGGTCTCCATGAAACCAATGCTTCCTATGAACATGTGAGAATTTATAAACGTTAAAATAAATTGATTTTCGCGTTGGGGTGGGGGATATTAGGGTCGGGTGGGTTAGGATTGGGGTGGCGGGATTGTGGTTGCATGTGTGGGGTTAGGATTGGGGGGTCAGCACGCGTGGGTTAGGATTAGGGTGTCGTAAGATGAGGTTGCATGTGTGGGGTTGCGTATGCGTAAAATGGGGTTACAGTTGCATGTGTGGGGGTTGCGTATGCGGGGTTAGGATAGGGGTGGCACGGTTGCACGTGTGGGGTTGCGTATGCGTAAAATGAGGTGGTGGGGTTACAGTTGCATGTGTGGGGTTTGCATGTGTTGGGTTGCGTATGCGGGGTTAGGATAGGGGTGGCAGGGTTGCGGTTGCATGTGTGGGGTTAGAAGGGTGTCGTAAGATGAGGTTGCATGTGTGGGGTTAGGATTAGGGTG
>ATSW01119549.1:0-13221 GCA_000444245.1 Botryllus schlosseri
AGTAAGTAGATGACAAAATATTACGAAGTAGAAGTAGAAGTAGAGAGAAATTAGATGTCCTTGAGTAAGTACACAAGTAGCGGAAAACTACGTTGAGTAGTTCAAAAAAGTAGAAGTACTTCGTTACTAACCAGTAACCACCTCTGGATCTCATTGTCGTATATAAATGAACCCGTATGGTGTGTCTTGCAGGCTTGCATATAAAAAATATACTGGCTTAGATGGTTTATAGTCATCTCACTGTGTCTCACACGATGTAGATGAAGCATTGTTAATGCAATGGGGCTGCATAATAGACACAGCAATAATAATTATGGAAGATTAGTGATTGCAGTATTCTGATGGACAGCCATTGTATTCCCACTTTGTCCAGTAAAACGCATGGCCATTGGCGCGAATCTTTTCGAAATGATACATTGGAGAACAGAATTCCACTGGGTAGCAGGGGGTAGCAGCACAGGGTAATCAGGCCAACTTTGTTCATCAGAATTATTAATGATTTACCCTCAACACTGATCTGTCAATTTGTTAGGCCTATATACATTGTACATTGTACACAAGCACATGTCGAAACGCTTCAAGTATCGTTACCACTTAAATTCACAACAGAGCAATCTCGCTTATGATATCCCCATTGAAGGCTTTTTGGTCTGTCACCATTGATTGCTGAGATCGAGGAAATATATATCATTGCTGAGATTGTTCTCCATTTGAAACAGGACCATGCCACTTTGTCCCTCGTGGGGATCCCAGCGCACTATGTGATATTCAATACAACTAAACTGCGGATGAGCTTGCAAGAAAGGTATTTCATCGGCAACAGCATTGCCATGCCAATAAATTGCACTACGTAAGCTACTTGGGACGCTTCGCCATACTAAAAAGTAAATATACATGTTGGAGAATATTTAGTGTATATGGATTCTCAATTGTCCTATACTCATGAGATATTGCAGAGAGGAATCTTTAACCCCGTCATTTAACCCTGCATTTAAATCATTCTACCGACGCATATCTCTTGTTCTGCCGTTTATTTCATAATATCATTATGTGGTTTATACGATGTGCAATTGCATCTGCTGTTATGACGCAAGAGTTTTTAATGTGAGAAGCCTTATGTTCTCATGTTAATAGCATTATTAGTAATAATAGTAACAATCTCAATAATACCAAATATTTCCAACTGCCACCAAGCGTGACTCATCTGGTCCTTACGGGCGACCTGGTTTAACTGATTTAAATACAAATTACTTGATAAGCGTCACTCGCCGTTTTTTTAACATAATAATAAGACCGAACAGTATAGATTAGATTTCGCACGAATGTTTCCAAGATACGTAATCGCAGTTGTAAACAATAAACCAATTACTATCGTCAGTACGACTTTACGTTCACGTCACGATTTTATTGTGGTGACGCAAGCTCTCAGAGTCTGTTAGGTTGATAAAATTCGAATTGCGAATCTCTGGCATCTCAGTGCTCGAACTTCTTAAATTTTAAGTCGAAGTCCAATACCATTCCAAATTCGTCCTTCAGAATCCGATACACCTCCTCAAGATTACACTTCTTATATCTGATCAATCTGATTGTCTCTGGATTCACGTATTCCTTTTCATAAAACAAATTGTTGATGAGATACTTCCTGCCGTTGTCCGTTTGCAAACTCACAATCATGTTGTTGACCATGAATTCGTTAAGTGTTTGCGCGTAATCGTAACCCTCTTGGAAATCAGGAATCTCGTATCCTACATCCTTAAAACCGTATAGAACGAGCCATTTTTCTTCATCAACATTTAGTGTAGCCATGGTGTCGCGTTCCTCTTGTGAATCCAGCTCGAACACGCCTTCTGATAATATGAAATATATACTTTTGTGGACAGAATTTGTGAAGGAAGTGGGTGCAATAAATGCCTGATGGGTGTCATTTATGTTATGCTTTATTCAAACAAGCAAGGTTGCAGTGACGTAGGTCCACATAAAGTTATCCAATCACTACCTGGAACTGCAATATAAGCGGAAAAAGTGCGTGTTCACGTTCACACCCGTGTACCGCCCGTGATACACGGGTGTTGTTTGTTGTTTGTGGTGCTCATGGTGTTGGTCGACTACTATGGTCATTTACACCATGCCATTTTCATTCGGGGGCTGCCGACTTGCAGCGCGGCCCGCTTCTAGGCTTTTTAAAGACATCGCTTACGCGGATGAGATGCCGAGGAGGAGCCTAGATAAACCTCCAGCACATAGGTAGGAATTCTGGTGTCGAACTCAGTCAGACTCGAACCCGCAACCCATTGGTGTTGCAGCTGNNGACTNANNCCACTACGCCGTCACGCCACTAATCTTGTTGTGTAGACTAAAAAAGAAAAGANAAAAGATNACCCTCATCGCTTACATTCATCTCCCCAATGACCCGCTAGTACGTCCGCATTACCTATTTCACGTCATTTATGCCGATTTCCAGTTAACTCTTTACATTATCCTAGCTGAAAAGGATGACGAATTGCCAAAAATGAGGACATTTAGGCGTCCTCGGAGGACAAATCCTCCAAAAGTAGGACGTATGGTAACCCTAACCCTAAAATATACAGTTTTCAATAGATGAGAATTAGACTACCACAATACCATGTTTAAAATCACGGGCCAACGATACATTACTAAAGAGCAGTGCCTAGATGTGATTCGTCAGAACCGAAATTGCGATGTATGCGTATTGAATGCGATCGAGCACATGACCTGTGGTGTTGGGGGCGGGTTAGTCCTGATTTCCAAAAGCGGTGCTTGTTCTGCTGAATGTTGAGGTCAGTGCCTATGGTGTCGACCAAGAGCGCAGCAGCTGATGAAAAAATGGTTTCCATAGTGATATAATCAGTAATTACGTCTTGTCCACATTGTGCTTTTGTGTTGCCTGGGCCACTGATTATATTATCGCACGTGGGATTGATTGAATACGAGTTGATTGATTTTAGATTGGTGGACGTGTATAATATATACGATTGGCCGGCAGATCGCGCGTGACTGTGGAGAGAGACGTCGAATTTGTTCTTGTGTTGCCTGTTGCTGTTTTAATCTTTGTAATAAACTTCGCATACACAATACACATGCATCAGTCGGAACTACACCTCTTCCTACAGTGGCGGTGCTATCTCATATACGGGTAAGGAACAGACTATTTAAGTCTGTACCGTCTAAGAAGATATGACGCGGTGTGTTATCGCCCAGTTGAGATCAAGTTATGTAGCTCTCAGCACTGCAAAGTTTTGCATATAAGCAGCTAGTTGATGCCGAGGGCACAAACAAACAAACAAACTGTCCCTCCATTACCCAAATAATTTATCAACGGCAAATCGTAATAATGGCGAGACTGAAGTAAGGAGGAGGCACCAGAAGTCACTTAGATGTAATGAGAAACCGAGCAGCATGTGATGCTCACGTTTCAACTTGTCAATAGCGTTCATAAGCCGTTAAGCACCTTTAAAATCTGAATATCGTTTTATATGGCGTATACAACTACTGAAATACCAGTTGTACATAGCAGTAAAGAAACATTGAAAGTGCGCAGCGTTTGAATACAGAAACGGGTATGAACGAAGACGTAAATCACAAATTATAATCAAGAGTTCAAGTCGGACGCTCCAGCAGAGGTAGCGCAATGGCTGGCGATTGCTTTCCGTTACAGCGAAATATTTTCTTCACGTTCCGATTGGCATAATCGAGTGTACCTTGATAGTTGTTGTATCGGTGATACTTCTTACCCTTCAGGAATATGGTATACGCTGAAATAATACGGGAGCACGTTATATGACTGTACAGGACGTCTACAGGACAGGTAGGACAGTTATAGGACAGCATGTTATGACAGTCGTAAAGAATATTGAAAGTTCACAGAGTTGCACTTGTTTCCACACTGGGCCTAGACGTGGTACCAAAGGCGAAGATCTTAATTTCTAACTATCTCACGTCATTTGCGTTGATTACTTCATGGTGTACGGCGAATTCAATTCGGGGATGTTCGATGAAAAATTATATTCTGTTCTCGCCAAATGTTCATGCTCATTTGCTTGTAATGTGAGTACAAGTTGCGTGATGTTATATTTCTGTATCATTTCGGAAATGAATACGCAGCTGGTACTCTATCTGTGCCAGAACGCATACGTTATATTCAGTACTTCCGGGACATAAATCCCACCNGAAGTGATGGAGAGTAGACAAATTTTGTGATCACTATCAGAGCTATTTTCGGGATTGTGACGCCATACTGATGTCGTGGTGCATATCATTTCCTATTTTAGCTATGGGTTCGTCTCAAGCAGCCTCGATAACAAATCTCGATATGTCTCTTACGCTGTCGGCAAATGCGGGGAATTCAGACGTGATGAATGAAGGATAACAGTTTAGAAAAATATACATGTAACTAACGTTTATCCAGGCTTTCCATAAACACAGCGTCCAGATCTCTGGGTACATCTCTCCAAGCAGGCGTCNNACCGAGAATGGAAGGTTCCAGATCAGTCCGAACCTGCCCGCTATCGGGATCAGCTCTGTTGAAATATAGATTGTTTTCGATTAGAATACAGAAATTGCAAAATGGTTAAGTAGGGGCCTGCGATAACTTAAGTTATAGTAGGCTCCGGTTAAGTGCCTGCGCAGTGCGCATGGAGCAGTAGTGCTCGTTTATCACGTAAGTAGAATTTGCAAGTTGATGATTAAAATCAACCTTTCATAAATGTTTAGAAAAGAGAGAATTCGCCTTGCTTACTCGACAACAATCTAAAAGAAACATGCCTTTGGCCCCCTGACCCGAACGGACCTCAGTGTCAGATGCAATTGTGAAACTCACTTCTGCGTGTTGGCATGATAGGCTTCAAAATCATCAATGACCAAAAACTAGCTTCCACCTGACAGTATTTCGAAATAGACTAGCGATACTTCGATTGTGTCGGAAGTCGTTACAGAATGTCTGTGCAAAAGTAAAACCACTCTACCAGTCACGTGGTTGGGGCTGGTCTGATTTGTTACCCACTGCCAGTTAACTCTTATCATAACACACCTATAGACTTTTTCGCCAACAAAATAGTACAGCCTGGACTCCTTCCTCCTTGTAACCGGGTCCCGGGTACGCATAAAAACAACGTCGTCGACCTTGGTCCGTGGCGGCAGCCCGAGGGTTGTCACAGACTTGGGGTAACCTTCCACGACGCGTTGGCCCTCGAACAGGTAATATTTGCTGCCTAAAGAAGAGGTCGAGTTCGTTAAAGTTTGTATTTTGCGACACCAAACCGATCGATGTCGACGATTGATGCCTGGGAGTATATTATAATATATAATCCACGGCCATGTAGATTGCGACGGTGTACTTTCCACCGGGGCCTCGTTTCCACACTACTAAATGTACCTAGTATGGTTTATATCTAACGTCTTCACTATTTGCTATAAATGTAATGCTATATTGACGGGAATATCAGTATTAAATTGAGTTTGTTGGGATATGGTACATGTTATAAAGACCTAAATGTGCTACAAACTTTGTAAATTTTGTCTCCAAACGGGCTATTCGGCAATATCGACTGACACCTAGCGCATTTAACATTACCGATTTCGAATTCAGATACATGCTGACGTCATCGTACGGTGCGCGTTAGTTAATATCAAGACTAATGTAGAAATCTAGCTCCAATCCACCAAAGAAGCTGCTACATTAAAGTTAACAATATTTCAACTCTCTTTTAATGGACCCAAATACTCCAATTGTACATCGCTTGACATTAAAACAACCAACAACCAATAAATATATGGACAGGCGACACGCGACCATCGTTGTTCACTGTTGTTCAGTGTTCACTGTTCACCCTTTCCAGAGTTGTCGTGACCTAACGGTGGGGTTATTTCGTTTATCACGTCATAAATTTAATTAGAATCTACACAAACGTACTTTAAACTCTTCATCAAAGTCCAGGTAAATACTAACTTCTCTATGACAACCGTAAAATCAGAATTAATTGGAAAGCAAATCTTCGTATATACCTTTGAAAAACATGAGCATGGCGTCGCTCTGCCTTTGATAACCGGCGTCTATTCCGCACTTGAGCTCTCTCCAATACGATGCTACTCTGGAGAGAGTTTGGGTTTGGGCTTTCCCACGTCCGGAAACCACCCACAGCCATGCACCCTACAATGGCGTTCATGAGATGCATTGGAAAGAAGATGGCAATTCACGCCCTTGCCAGTACGGAATCCAAAACGGAATAGTGGCGTCACAATGCTTTTCATGTGATTATAACAACAAGTGTTTGAATTTATTCAGGGAGTCTTAAATCGAAAACTAGGCTTTAAAGTGCAGTCCCACAGTCATGATTCCAAAATTACATCGTGAATAACACATCAATCAATACTGTTACATTTAACATAGTGTAAGCTACCTGAAAAACGTAATAGTCGTTTTGGTAAGTGATCACTGAGTCGATGCCACGATCGCAAATACGTGCCGGTCTGGCTCTGTCGCAATCATCAACCACTGGAGGCGCTGTAGTGGTACTTGACGACGGTCTCGTGGACCTGTTCGTTATCGGAGGTCGACCTAAATGCAACGCAATGAAGAGAGACATCCGGATTAGCGGTAAGGTCAAAATTCCTCACGTGTTGTCGCCGTTTCTGTCACGGTCAGGTCTCCGCCGCACGACTCTAAGCGCAAAGGCGGCAGCCTCTTCCTCCTGGGGCCGCCGTATAGGTCCTGCGCACCTCGCGTGTCGTCGTCGGGTAGGTTGAAGTCAGCTGAATAGGAATATCTGGCGAGGAATACAATGCCATACATTATTGGCCGACCGATTATTGCTCAACTCAGGAATAGAATAGCAACGCAACGAACAAGCAAGGGTACATCTATGGTAATGTTCCATCTAATTTTTGATGGGTCCGCGCACACTCACCAACTCGTTGCGCAGACCCTTGGACAACAGTGCGTTACCACTAAAAAAAGGACATCACTTCGGATTTTCTGTGCGCAGAGACCTTGTCAGCACTGCGCATTTGGCGCACGTGCGCAGCTTAGAGGGAACATTGATCTAGGTCAGGGGCGGGCCACTTCTCCGTCCGGCGGGCCGGATAGGGGAACATGAACATAAGGCGGGTCGGATTCCTGAATTTTTTTTTATGATTTCAGGGGAACTCTCCCCGCGGGAAAGAGCCACAGATCCGTCCATCCTACCCGGCACTATACCCTTTGTATATACAATTCAAAGACGCACACATTCCTGCAATTGCGAACTATGACCGATCGGGCGACCGATTCCCGGGCGAGCCTCAATCAGTGATATGAATGTGATCCAAAAAGTCAGAGTGCATTCGGCTTCTAGTCGCGCGAAGCGCGAAAATGATATTGATGAGTGTCTGAGCAGGTGGTTTCTTCCAAAATTTACAGCACGTTTAATTATAATTTTGAACATTGATCATGGCATAAGAATACATACATTTGTGAGCTTATCGCACGTTATTCTCTTCGGGCGGGTTCATTCTTATTAATTATACTTTGTTGAAAACTCCTGCAACCCAACGGCCTCGGGCTATTATAGTGTATCAATGATACTGTATTCTCATAATCAAGACACGTACGTAGAGACACTAAATCGCGCGAAACCCGCGATTTTTTTTAGTTTGAATTCATCTACCCGAAAATATTCCTCTATTTACAGATATTACGAATAATTTCGAAAAATCTGTGAATGCCATGGCCCTATTCGCCCCTGGCTTCGTCAATGCGATGAACATCAGTTTTAATGGAACGTCGCTTTATCTTGCTAATGTTCATGATCGAAAGTGTTTTCGCCTAATTGTCTGTAGACGGCGGACGCGGGCCACATCATCACAAACTGTCGGCGGCCCGCACAAAATCCCGGCGGGCCGTATGTTGCCCGCCCCTGATCTAGGTGGTTGCAATAAGCGGTTATATAAACTGCAGAAGTATGAACAACTGAGAGCACAATTGTCGTGAATTGCGAATCGCATATAGATGTAACGCTCACACTCGTAAAGAACTTGGAAACGTCTATGATAAACAATCATGCTGGGTTCAACTATGGTGAAGACACTTAATTAGGTAACGTTTTACGCAGACTCAGCTGTACGCACATATACAATATGAGCGATTTACTATTTCCAAATCCGATGTCAAAGCCCAGAATGATTTCTAAATTTCATGCCCGAATTCAAATCCAAATCTACGCTCACCATCACAATAAGCAGCAAATACAGATTGCCACAAACAAACAAAAAGTTCGCACTATACTCACGTCGGGTACATGAGGGCCCCATCAACGCTGGAATGATCCATCCCGATCGCGTGACCGAATTCGTGAGCAGCCACCAGAAACAGACTGTACCCGTCACCCTCGCAGAATCCCCACTTTCCGTCTACGTCGTAATCGGCAGTGGTCGCGCACCATAGCATATAGTCGCTCCTACCGACGGTGGTACATTGCGAGTAGCTGTTCCCTTGGAAATTGAACGGGAAGGTGCAAGCCGCCCCGCCTGCGTTGCCGCTGCTGGTTCCATGAGCTGAATAAAGAAGACAAATCTGACTCCTGCCCTCCGTGATAATTTACAGACATTTGATACCTCGCGAAGGACAAAATCCCCAGCGGCCGTCTTCGTCGTAGTTGGCGGACGTGGCGCACCACGCGTATCCGTCCGATCGACCTTCGTATGTGCACTCCGTGTATTCGTTGTTTTGGAAGCGAAACGGAAAGACGCAAGGGTCGTTGTCTGCGTTCCCGCCGTAGGTGAAGAGCACTGAACAGAGGTGATCAACGTATTCAGCGTTGCTACTTTGGTGGAAGTCGAAGTATAAATTTCTACTCAATTACGGAAGGAACAATTTCAACAACAAAATGGAGACTTGAAAATAAAGGAATTAGTTTCAAAGTAGATTTTGTTGATGGGTCGCATACTTTAAGCAGTTAATGGGTGGTGGAAGGGTTGCATCTTCCCGACCAACGGAAAATGACAAACGACATTACAGATCGGTGCATTTTTCTAAAATATAGCCGGTTTTCGTGATACGGTGGCTCTTTAGATCAGTCTTCATAACAATTTCACTCATAAAAGTGAAACAAGCGTAACTTTAAACTACATTATACTCAGAGGTGATCAGTAACGACGTACTTATACTTTTCCGAAGTACTCAAATAGTTTGCTCTACTTCAAGTACTTACTCAAGTAAATCTAATATACCGCAACTTCTACTTCGGCTTCGTCATATTTTGTCACTTACGTACATTGCGCTATTTACAGTTGTAAGAGAGAGGGAGAGAGAGAGAAAGAGAGAGAGAGGGTAAAACGGATAATTTCAGAGAATCTTTTCGCGGGGTCCAATTTTCTTTATGCTGCGTGCGAAATAGATATGGAATGACCAATCTATTTCCACGAAAGACCATGGCCTACTAAAACAGGCCATGGAAAGACTCGTTTAATATAACTTATGTAGCGGTCAAGAGGTTAATGTGCCCAAATTCAGGCCTCACAGCCGTCCATATCACAGCTTCATCATAGTGAATATAACTCGGCAAAATGTTTGGGATTATAAGGATCTACCATATTTTCACTTGGCAGTTTCGTAATAGCGCAGCGTGTTAATGTAGGATCCGTTACAAATGATCCGTGCTGCTCATCGTCTGATTAACTATATGAGCCTTGTATACACGGGAGGAGGTCATACCGTTCCGTTCCCTGAAAGGGAGCACTATGGGGTGAAAATCGGTATCGAACCAATGTTTATAGCAAAGCTATTATTTGTGTCACATGATATAGTCGAATTCTTATGCTGTTGAGAATATACAGAGTTGTAATGACTCGGGTCATGACTCGACTCGAGTCGCGATGTTTTGGTGACTCGACTTGACTTGAGGCAATTAGTGTATTGTCTCGACTTACTCGAGTCATGTCGCATGACAGCACGACCAAGTCATGTCATATGACTCGAAACTAGGACGGCCAAGACAGGCACTTTGTTGTAACTTCGACGGACTGACTATTGATAAAACACTGTTGATATGTCGTCTATCATTTTTGGTACTTGAATAAAGGGTCAAAGTGTGTAAAATATGGAACATGACTATATTATGAATGCGAGGTATTCAATATCACCCAAACAGAGGTGTAAAGGTGAGTTGAACAGGATTGAACTCGAAAATGAACACTGAGCACAATGAATTGGACTCGGACTCGAGTCACAACACTATGACTCGGACTCGGACCGTTGAAACCTGACTTGGACTCGGACTTGACTCGGTGATGAATTGAAAATGACTCGAGTCAAAACTTTAACAGTTGAATCGACTTGTGACGCGGGTCCTTGTGACTTGGTTACAACCCTGATAATATATATCTTCTGCTTGAGGTGTATCAACACATCCGGTCAATGAGAGCGTGTTTAATGGCTGCTTTTCAAAACCATACTTACTTATCGTACTTGAGTAGTTCACAAAGACAGCAAATTCTACTTCTACTTGAAGCAGTGTTGGGCTGCTTTCGAAATCACTACTTTTACTCGTACTTGAGTAGCCTTCTTAACTACTTTGTTCACATCTGATTATGCTTTAAAACAGAGGTCTCAAAACCAAATGTGCTCGCGGGCCAATTTCCTACTTTTTGATGGCGCCGCGGGCCGCCCCACCAATAATAGGGGAATTCAATGTATTTCCAAGTAGAGGCCTGATTTGACGGGACCTTGCTGACGCACATTCTACACGCATCATGAAAATGTGATTAACTATTGTGAATTCACGCCTGGCACGACAAAAATCACATTTTTAAATATTTGAATAAAATTGTTGCTGTTCTTGGCATAGTTTGTCAACATAATTAGTTGTAGACCCCATGCGACAGTACAAATGCATCAGGACATCTTAAACGCTGTCGCGTTCTAATTTTGCAGCTGCTGGACATTTGACGTGCAGTAGGATTTAAGAATTTTACTAAGATTGACCTGATCTCAGAGCATCGGAGCAGTACAGCCTAATCCGGATTTCGGCATAGGCCTACTCCTGATATCTAAGCTATATTGAGCATGTCATTACCAAAGTCAAATATTATCAGCGTTATATTTACCTTCGAAATGGAACAGATCAATAACAACTTGAACATAATGAATACTGTACCGTAGCAGTAGAAACGTGCAATCGCCGAAGAATCTCAAGATGACACAGAATGTAACCAACTATACATCGGGCAACATATTGCCAATGGCGGTTGCCATACCGACCTGCTTATATATCTAAATAAACTACGCAACGCAAGCCACGAACTTTTGATATTTTACTGTTTCTCATACCAGTTTGATAGTTTGTTGCGTCCGTGGTTGTACCAAGTCACGGCATTCTGAGTCACAGATGTCCTTCTCTGATTGTAACGTTTGACGCGACGAGTACGAGTAATTCTACAGAAGGTCGCGGCCGGCCAAGTCCAAATCACAATTTTCAGTCACGAATCATCAACGGGTCATGTTTTATCATCGTGAACAAGTAATGTCACGTAATTGTTGATCTTCCACGGCGTGGTAACTTTTGAAAGTGATGTAATAGTGAAGTTTGATGTTTCAGGCTTCTGGAGTAGTTTCAGAGCAAATTTTAAGTTCTCAAATTAGAAAAAAAAATTGGTAGTTAAATATTGTCGAATACTTCGAAATCCAAAATGCCATCGCGGGCCGCACAAAATGGTCTCGCGGGCCGCGTGTTTGAGACCTCTGATTTAAAATATCCAAGGTATAGCAAGTAGGTAAAATCGTCTTGGATACTCCGAAAAAGTGCAGTAGAAGTACTTCGTTACTGGGCACCCCTGAATATAACACATACGTTCATGCGGGCAGTAAGCCCACCGCTGATCCCTGTCGAAGTCACCGGTGGTCGCGCACCACTCGAGACCATCGTCTCGCCCGACGCTGGTACAGGCGTTGTATTCCACGTCTTGGAAGTAGAACGGAAACACGCAGGCTTCGCCCCCGGAGTTGCCGTTGAAGGTATCGAAAACTGCAAGAGAATCGCGTTATTTCCTATACGAAAGAGCTATTCGTGTTCGCGTCCTCACCGCGCCCTTTGCCAAGCGTCCAGAATTCCCCTTCGTCGAAGTGACTGTCTCCAGATATCGCAGCGTTGCCGGGGTTGAAGGCGTGAGCGAGCAGGCCGTTGGAGCCGTCAAACGGATAGCCGTCGCCGTGCTCCTCTGAAAAAATATTGATTTCCTTCACACGATACCGAAAATTCGGGAACACAGTATAGAAGCCTAGCTTCAGCGATTGCAAACAGCCGTGAGTGAGAAAAGGGTGTGTTTCCGGCTAACTCTCATCAGGAGCGAATGTCAGTGGACGGGACGGAAAAATTCGAAATTCTGATTTATGTCTGTGACTTGAACATACGGCATATGAAAATGCCGGAAGTAGTCACTAACGATGTACTTCTACTTTTTCGGAGTGCTCAAATAATTTTTGCGTATTTGCACCACTGATTCAAGTGTTTATGTTGGTTTATTCCTTCCGCTTCTATATTTTGTACGTTACTGTGTGCTGTGAAATAACCGAAAATGTACACAACGCTAATGAAATCTACGCAGAGCAATACGTCGTTCACGGTTCAGTTAGTTTGAAATAATTACGTCAAAAATCCAGAACTTTACACCTACATTTCGGACACCGAATGTTTTAGAAATGATAGAAGTTCAAAGATTGAAATCGGGTTCATACCAGTCGCGTATATTCTAAACTGCGTTCGGGATTATGTACGTGTATGAACCTATATTTGAACTCACATCTGAGTTCAAGACGCGTTGCTGCATACAACCCGGCATAGTGTATTCCATTGGATAAAATATACGCAAAAAGCTTGTTACCATAGCGGAAACGATCATAGCTGTGTATAGTTTCCTGCTTTATACTAAACTGAAATCGTTCGACAGCATTTAAATACAAACATTTACCGTGTCCAAAGTAAATAATTATATCCGCATCGTCTCGATCTACCATTTCGAACGTAAGATCAGTCACCTCCTCCCACACTCTGAACGCCCGTTTCAGTGCGTTTCTCGTCTGGCACTGACTCATGTCGGGTGAATAACCTTGAATCCTGGAATAATATAAACAGCGTCAATCCCGGTAGCGCGTTGGTGTTTTTCGTAAGTAGTATAGTAGATCGGTCGCGAACTAACGTTTTTTGCATGGGGCTCTTATGGCGGGGGTGGCAT
>ATSW01119557.1:0-11178 GCA_000444245.1 Botryllus schlosseri
CCCTTATCGTCATATTACGAAACGCAACCAGGATGCTAGCAAACCTAACGGATAGTTTGATGGCATGGAANGTTNCGACTGTGGATGAGAGATTTTTAAATATGAAATTCAGACTAAATACAGAGCAATAACTACGACTTGCATGCAAATCGCGCGTAGCGCGANANTTNTTTTTCAGTTTCGCTCAGNTTCGCGCCCCTTNANATGCTTTCACGCCCCCAGTGGGGGCGCGCCCTCNGTTTGACAACCACTGCCTTAGAATTATCATGGTGAAATATACCAAGAAAAAGTTAAATCAAGTGTCTGCATTAATTCGATTTTAGAACGCATTNTATCAATATTTCTAATAAGTTTATTTAGACTCTCGNNGGCCGCACAGANCGTCGTTGCGGGCCGCATGCGGNCCGCGGGCCGTAGTTTGCCCACCCNTGAGCTAAATNNTCAAAGCATACTAATCATGCAACAACTGAAATATGCCTACGTACAGAAACTCTTAATGTAATAATTGCATGTGATGTTTTATCGCAATAACAGGGTATTTGGAAGTCATATTGTCGATTTACGGGCAATATGTATGTAACCNCAAATTTACAAGTTCGAGCCTNAATCGAAACGTGATTTTATGGCAATATTTGAGTTAATATTAATTCTATTTTTNGAAGGTTGCGACCAANCATTCTTCTTTGGCTTGCTGTNGCTTAGATTATAATACACAGCAAGAAAAGTTGTCACATCTGAGTTTTTGAGAGTAGGCCTATGTCTCATATTTCCCCGGGTCGCGTGCCGTTGGACCCAACCGGGGGGGACCGATGACACGTTCGAGCAACAAATTTTGAACGTTCATAAATATTTTTTGAAAAGACGCACATTCATGTATATATGCGCGATAGGTAGAGGTTGTATCAAAGTGCTGAGCCAGNAAAGATCTGCTGTTATCGGCTAAAAATTTTGGGGCCAGAGATCATTTTACAATTTTTGATCCATCGGTACCANATCTCCCCTATACATATATGTTTAATTGTCCATAGGTGCCTCAATGGCTGGGGCCGAATGTTCCTGTCCTGGCGATCTGAACCCTACAGGACAAATGCCATCCCGCAGAGAAAAATTATTTGCCAGTTAAGAAATACCAATTTGAAATCATGTGCGTCTTTTAGTTTGGTACGTTTTGGCGATTTCCATATATTTTGACATAGCAGACATAGGGGGTCATGAAAAAGCATCATGCAACGAAGTCAATATAACAACGGGTCAGCNCGAAGATATTTAATTATTATTTAGGGGTCCTACCTTTTCCAACACACCACANTCAGCTCTACCGGTAAATCTGATTACGTGAACAGAGAGAGGATAAAAAATTGATAGCAATACATATGCAATTCCCGACCATATTGACCGATTCGAANATGAATTATATAAATTTGTCACGCTTCGNGCGTTTNGGCGAAATTANGTGACTCACCAAACAGTACATGAAATAGGGTATAGCTGATATGTAGCGACAAAAAGCCCACTGANTAAGGGGGGTTTTGTGGTTTGGTTTATCGTCATATATGGGCCCAAGACCAACGTTTNGGGGTTGGGGCCTGGCGAAGTGCTGTTACGGTCCTGATTGGAGTCAAGTTGGAAAAATGACTTTTTNGTAGTCAACTCACGAAACTTTAGCTGTAAAAGTGTAATTTCGAGGTCGAGCCGAAAAGTTGACCTTTTTTTTATTAGTCAACTCGCCNGTGATCCCAGTTTGTATACCCATTTTTCGATTCCCAATATTTGGGGGGCGATGATCGGTGTGGAGCTTCAAAAGGGGGCGATGAGTCAGAAAAGGTTGGGAACCACTGCCCTACAGTAAACGGCCATCAGTCACTAACACATGCGATGAACCTAAGGAAGAGATACCTTGTGTATAGGCTAAACCGAAAATCAGACAAATGTGTATTACTCGATTGCTGAGAATATGGCATAGAGTGCTAAGAGTGCCAAAGTGTACCGAGGAGTTGTGTGAATGATTAGCTGAAAACAGTATCTTGAACTAGTTTCTAGGAAATAGTGGGAGATCAGTGTTGCAAAGTTACTACTGCTGCACGTCTGCGGCTTACTCCGGTGCCAAGTCTATACGTCTTCATCCAGTTCGTAGTAAAGTGTTGATGAATTGATTTGTTTGTTCGTCTTGAGTCGCTGAGAAATATGTACTGGTATGTATGTACTAGTCATCGATGGCGCTGAAGAAGAAGTGGAAGTAAATCGTAAATTTCCGTTAAGGTACAAGTATAGAATTTGCGACTTCAAAATAAGTAATAAGTTGGTACTATGCCTTGTTTGCCGAAAGGTGATGTAGACAGAAGTATCAACTTCAGTATTCCAAAACGTAGAGGTACTCAGTTACTAACCAATGACCATATCTGCGTGCTGGATACATCTGTACCAAGGTTAGTCATGAGCACTCGGCACCCATCGTACGAACCCAACGTTATCATTATAGATTGCTTCAAATATGTCTTTCGTGAACGAATCTACGCTATTCCGTAATACTCGGCCGACAGTTCAGGTCCTGTGTCGCGAATAGTCTGTTTCGGGATTGAATGAATATTCCATGATCATATACTGAATATTTTAACAACTTATGCCTTCCAAACCATCACCGCTGAAGGCTTATGCAATGAAAGCCATTCTGGAAATTTGCCTGTACTTTCAACGACATGAAACATTCGTTGATTTGTACATGGCGAGGATACAACTCATTAAGGAACGAAGGCTTTGAAAACAAATAGATTCAGCGAATTAAAATATACGGACTTGTATTATACTGTTATCCATGATTTAAAATGAGCAATGAACATGAACATGTAAGTTTGGGTCAATAACTTTTTAGTATGTTGACTAGGGGAAATAGACTAAAATGTCCGCTTTTCTTCCCTTAGGATATCCGGGATCACAGCGAATAATAGATGGATTGGAGCACGTATAAGTATTGGGACTATAAATCAGTGGTATTCGAGCTGTGGTTAGCAAGACCTTTCCTGGTGGTATGCGAGGAGATTTCCGCTTCATGCGTCCAATTAATGTTTATTAAATAATGCTGTCAATTCCATAAGCTGAATCGTGACCGGTACCTTTTTCCCTTCCAACTTTGAAATCCCCCTTCGCTCTCCAAGCGATTCACTCTCACCATTTATTTTCAGTAGAGTATTCCTCCAACTAATTTGCCATAATCTACAGATCTACGACCTTCATCGTTGCAAATTGTTACTAACGTTCAATTTAACTTGGCATTGATTGCGGACGTGGTCAGTCCAAGACCCCAGTCGCTGGGGCTGCTATTGCGATGTCATGACCCTGACGGCGTCGCTTGCACCTATCATTTATTGCGTCTGGTTTGTTGATAGGCAGCCACCTTCTTGATCAATATAACTTGAAGCCACCAGAATTCCGCTGAGACTTAATGCCGTGCAGACACTCACTTGAGTATCACAGATACAATATGTGAATATTGATGATTACCTTTGATGCCATATTATGACGATTAATATTATTACTATGCACGTATCTTTATCAATGACTACTTTGAATTAAAGTTGCATACGGCGATGGATAAAGCCAGTGGGGCTGAACAATACCTGACTACGTCGCTTTTTATCAACAGGCTATCAATTGGCGCATGACATGAAATACGAAACTACGTCAATGTCCTATTTTTCGCTGCCAGGCTTGTCTATTTAAACAATGAATTTTATAATTTATAATGCTCATAATTAATTTTGCTGGTGGAATATCAAACCAATGTGGAGTAACGCAGGGTGGTCACATGTGGACTGCCGTTTGCCGTGCCGTCTACTGCATGTGTGCCTGCATGATATAAAGCGTCCTTCTTGCTCCTTGCTGGCGACACGGCTGTAAATGTATTCAAACCGGTCTTGCTTGACAGCATTGCATTGATTCCTGGAATGTAAATATTATTCTAGTGAGATCATGAGAACCCCCCTCGAAATCGATAGATCATCTGAATATAGTCGCTGTTCCTGACGACCGCAGCATATAGGGAAGCAATGCGATATCCATTGTGACACAAAATTCATCTAATTGAATTTGAACCTTATTTACGTGACTCTGTGCGAATTTTATGCCATAATGCAGAGGCGCAAGGAAGCAATGCTTCGCCAACCGTGCATCTAAGCACCATGGGTGTATTAAATAAAGCAGCATGCGCTAGCGCCTAACAGGATATGGTGCAACATATATTAATAGGGTTAAATGTAAAATTGCGATACCTCAACCTCTCGCGGCACTCTGGTGTATTGCAAATGGCACGCCACTGATCAAGAGTCTGTATACAAGTAGGTTTTGAATTATTGAACCACTTGCATAGAGTTTCCTGGGGGGTTTCCCCATAGGTCCGCTGAGCCAGTCTCACGGGCTCTTCTGCAAGTCAAGACATCTACTCAGCTCACACATATGATTCGTGATGACAGGCCAATATATTGGCCGTCATTGACTACATGCAATCAGTCGCAATTAGTAGTCGAATTGGCCGTCATTGACTACATGCAATCAGTCGCAATTAGTAGTCGAGTAGTTTTCCTCTACTTCTAGTACTTACTCAAGTAGATCTGATTTTCGCTACTTCTACTCCGTAATATTTTGTGTTCTACTTACTTACTTTTCGCTACTTTCAGTGTGTCTAGTAGAAGTAGCTTAATCCTTCAATCAGGAAGATAGCCTGAGGAATTTCGGGGCTGTTTTCACGGATTATCAATATTTCATTTTCATAAAAGTTGAGTAAAGCAGAGAATTTTCGTTGCGCTTCGCGTTCAGTGGATACGGAGTAACCAGTATGATTTCACGAAAGTATCGGTGAATATATCTTGGGTAGCGGGTTGGTGTGGTTCCGTTCACACCGCATTGTTGCCCTTCGCCCATATGAAATATTTTACCACAGTATATATGGCTCATCATAACGCTTGAAACTGATGTTTCGCAATCTAGCATTTACTNATCATATCGTAATCTAGCAGTCCATGGCGTGTCCTAATCTGGAAAAGTGAANTCNGACTTGNTTTTAGTTTTANAGCTGTTTTAGCATACCACCTCTGAAACTTTTTGTCTTTAGACATNAAATACAAATTCCGCTTTTGCAANTACTATTTATATTTCACTTTCAATTCCCANTACCATATNCTTAGAGGATTAATTAATATCAGGTNTTTTGTCTCGATAACATACATGTTGAANTATAAAAGCAAGTGTAGTAATGCCTTTAATTTCCGGAAATAAAGCTACACAATATGGCATTTTTACGACCCACCATATTTTTTATTAACGNGTACTAATCGCGGAAAGTGTTCACACCGTATCCTATACAACTTCTCCGTATTGCTGTTCGACTAGACTACGGGCCTTATAATATGGGGGTGTGCGCCAAACCAAGATATTTNCTAAAACGTGCTGTTCGATTAAACAGAGGATTAGTATCGCATATCCATATCAATACTATCATTTTCCTCCCATGATGCNGGCGGTTGCTTATGCTGTCGAAAATTGAATACATCCTGGTATGCATCAATATGAATCAAGGTCGGCACCTTTCGCATAGCTCAATTTGCACCTTTTTACAGTCCATGCNAACGAANTACGATTTTTTTCACAACTTCTNACTTACTTGAGTAGATTTAAAGTTGGTCAATTCTACTTCTACTTCAAGTAGTTTTAGGTTGCTTATAGNAGAAGTACTTCTACTCGTNCTTGAGTAGATTTTTTTCGCCACTACTTCTACTTCTACTTGAGTAGCTTTCTTGACTACTTTGACCACCTCTGGTATCTCAGGTTAGTAAATGATAACCTCTGTCTTAGTAGAATGTATAAGTTTCCTATAGAAATATNNGTGTTTCTCAAATTAGAAANTCGCAAACATATTATAACGATCCAAACATCGTACCTAATGTTCATTTCNAATCAGGAGCNGCTCTAGTTTGATTGACAGTATTTAAAACGTGAATCAGAATAATTCAGCACTTATTACAGCGGGTTAATTGATCTTATAGATGCGGCTGCCTTNCAACGCATCTACAGAAATTATTCCCATGGGACCAAAGCGTTATGAAATTTGGCGTACATAGAAATGGGCACGCNGCGCATCCACTAGAGATGTTATCAAATAATGATTTGGTTGAAGGNTATATTCAGTGCATTTGGTCGCTGTGTCGCGGAGTTCAAATAGCTTNGCTGTAGAAGCCCACTNTAAATGATATCGATGTCTGACGAGNAATGACGAGAGTGAGCGCAAAAAAGTATCGACCTGAAAGAGATATAAGGGACTAATGAGGCTTTGGATACCNTGTATATCAAAGCTATCGTCTGCAATAAACAGTAAGGTTGTGACGTAAGTTATCGACTGCTCGCATTACAAGTAAACACCACTTGATGTATTCAAAATCGAGTATANGCAACAGTTAAGTTGGTTTGTTTATCATTATTCTGAGTGCCATTTTCCGAGTTCCTCGCATATATGCGTTAATATTCTGNGGCGTCTAAGACATAATTTCAAATGTTTGTAAAGGTATTGTTTTGTGAANGTTTGGGCGTGAGTATAGCTAAACTCATAATGTCATNTTGGAGAAGTGGATTGGATTTATCGCACTGTTNATCTTNTNCNNTGTACAGTNTACACGTNCACGAATGAANATTATTAGNATCGNANTGGAGTTATATGANTTTTGTGCAGTTGATNCATGCTATNGCGAGAATGTACTTNACCGACGATNCCAAATATGAAACAACACGAATCNCTGTCNCACGTTCCAGATGGTTNATCTACGTGAAAATNATATGANTTAGCATTTCTTGCCGCATGAAAGTACACTCTACCTGCCTGTGATATACAAAAATCCCTGTTGCTTTCCGGGAGATGCACCATTCAGTCNCGCCCTACGACTGCGAAAGTGCAGAAATAGTCAACAGTGGACTGAACATTGGCACAACGACACAGTGAGTGATCATCACTATCAGTGTTANGTTAATCGCTGAAATATGCGTAGGTACAGAACTGCTTAAAATTTGCTTTGCTTCAGACGTAATGCAAAAGTGTATAAATGGACAGCATATAACAAATTCCTTCGGTTCTCGTGATGTCATGAAACCATGGAAGGTTTGAGTTGCATGNAGTACTGTCTNATGGNGATGGGGCGAACGTCAGAGGTTNTGGTTCGTGTGACACNANGACGGCAGGTCACAATGCTAATTCGAAGCGATTTTGCGTNCNTNANTTCATNCANGTTTATNTATATCANGGAANACCTCNTTGTCNNAAAAGTATTGTACACATTAATTACCACCTTAGGAAATGAAGCGTTTGTAATCGGTAATGNGACCTCGTATAAGTTCGTGCGGCATCCTTCAGGAGCTCACTNACGATGACATGCTTTACTGCTGTAGATTTCTCGACCGTTAGATTGTACCCTTCACGCTACATCAANAAACAGGCTTCAANGTATCGCATTTCCTCTTCAGTTCATATAGTCTATGGTTTTAGTCCGCGNATTTATATTCAAAAGTAAGTTTCATCGAATTTTTCGCGGGCCATAAAATGCCCTGGTATGATCNAGGTGGTTGGAAATTAATGCCACTAGTCCAAGTCGCTAATACCGNACTAGGAACGTGCGCTTGTCGCNAGAAGCCCAGCTGTAATCAACGGGGACAATGATGTTATGTTAATGTTGCCCACAGGGAGACAGCAGATGTGGTTAATGATAACAAATGGGCGTATGTTTACGCACGTCACAGGAAAACCAACAATCCGAACNTACACGTGCTGGAATATCTAATCATTTAGTAAAATTCNTGGATCATGCCAAAAAAACATAAATTATGCAACGGGTATAGAGACGCACTTTTCCTCCTTTCGCTTCGGGTCGATCAAGTAACGTTGGTCAATTTTAAGTGACACTAAGATAGAGCGACGTAATCAGACTAGGCCAAGCCGGAAATTTATCGTGTGATTTTCAATCCATCTTCGTGAAATATCCNCCAGACGATCAATATTCNTTCGCGAAGCCCGCCTTTNAAGGTGGAACATAATCGCGACTTTCGCAGCCGTTTCTATCTATAGCGCTCTCATTCAAATGTATGGTCAGCACCGTAACTGCCGCACCCCAAACCCCNCAATTNGGGGGGGCGAGCTGGAAGGNGGCCCAAAATTATTTCGTGAATTAGCATAAATCATAGAGTATTTTTTGAAAATTTATGCAATTTTANTCAAANTTTTTTCGCGCNGCGCGCGAATTCAAGTNNCCATTTATCTTNATTATTAGGTATTGGGCCATTACCGCGCCACGNCCCACCAAGACATACAATNNAGTTTTAGNCCATATAACATGCGATTCCAAGAAGTGTNCNNGAACGATCNGCAGCGAGAAAACCTTGGCCGAAAAGGTCTATGCCCGTATGCTGACCGAAGTACAAAATACATATAGGTTTAATTGTCCATAGGCGCCTAAATGACTGGCGTCAAATGTTCCTGTCTTTGCAATCTGAACCTCACAAGACAAATACCATCCCGCTNGGAAAAATTTTATGCCAGTGAAGAAATACCAATTTGAAATAGTGTGCGTCTCTTAGTTTAGAAGCCTACGTTTGAGCGATTCTACATTTTTTGATATAGCAGACTGGAAGCCACGAAATAACATCATGTAACGAAGTCATATCAACGGGTCCGCCCGCCCGAAGATGTTTAATTATTATTTACGGGCCCCCCCGTTTTCAAGACACTTCACTCAGCTCTACCGGTAAATCTAATTACGTGAGTAGAGAGGACAATAAATTGATAGCATAATATATATGCAATCGCCGATCTGATTGACCGATTTTATCATAAATTATCGAATATTTTCGCGCGTGGCGCTGCCTCACAATACAGTACAGATGATTTCGTGACAAACGCGAACAACGTGATGGGGGGTCGTTTTACACCCTATGGGATTCCAAGACCCACGTTTTTGGGGGCTTGACGAGGTACTGTTTCGTTCCTGCCAACGGGTATACGCCCGAAGATGTTCAATTATTATTGAGTGGTCCTACCTTTTCAAACACACCTCACTCAGCTCTACCGGCAAATCTGATTACGTGAGCAGAGAGAAGATAAAAATTGATAACGATATATATGCAATTCCCGATCATACTGACCGATTCAATCATGAATTCTAGAAATTTTCCGCGCTTCGCGCGCTTAGGCAACAAAAGCTAGATCACTAAACAAACTCCCAATGATAATTATCAATAGCGGTAAACAGTGTATCGCCGGAGGGGGGCTCGGCAGAAGTTCGGCCTATAACCCTATGGGGGGCCCAAGACCAAAGTTTATTTTGGGGGGGGGCTGACGAAGTGCTGTTACGGCCCTGTGTATGGTAGCGATGTTTATGAATAATCTTAACATGACTGGATAATGGATATACATCAGGGCTGATTGCCAGACAATAGATATGTATTAAGCGTTTCTATACCAATACCGAGAAAATCATTACCGAGAATGCCATTATCGAGAATGGACATTACCGAGAATGGACATTACCGAGAAGGGTCATTATCGAGAATGGATGCCACCGAGAATGAACATTGCCGAGAATGGATACCACCGAGAATGGACATTACCGAGAATGGCCAATGCCAAGAATCTAATTTACTGGGACGGACGTTGTCGAGATTTATACCTGAGAATCGACACCGAATGTGGCAACGCCGTGATGCACACACACACGACCTATACATATGCCTAACATGCCCGCATTGCATATACTGCATTCTCGGCAATGCCCATTCTCGGTAATGGCATTCTCGGTAATGGTTTTCTCGGTATTGACCGGACACCGTATTAAACATGGCTTTAATTCCGCCGATTTGGTATTAGTATTTATTTAAAATCATTTCCTCTTGGACTAAATCGAGTCTGTAATAAGGTAATTGGCATTTACTAGTATACATCCGAAACAGGTGACCATTAGTCCGACGGTAGACCAGTCAACCATCAGTGCCATCGGAGCATAGTCTTACAAATTCCGAGATGTCACCGTGGATTACCGTATATTTGAAAAGCTGGCAATCTCTAGATTGGATAATAAGATTATGATTCCATATTAGATGAACATATACCGGGAAGGATAGATATTTAATATTGCTGAAGAGTGTTTCTAAATAGGTATTTGTATGAGGTCAAATATCTCATATTGTCGTTTGACGTATGTTTGGACCAGGTTTTACAGACCATGCACGCCCTGGCAATAGTGCGCATTAAAATATGTCATCCACGTGATGACAAGTATACAGACATATCAATAAAATCGGCAATGGCGAATTTTCCCATTTCAAACCTTCGATCCTAACGAATATAATCTGATTAGCATACGGCAACAACATCACGTCAACTGTGATCCATACCCGTGATTTGACCTCCACGGGATACGCTAAAATCGATTGAAATCAGTGTACTATACCAAATGCACCAAGATTTCCGGTCACAAAGTTCACGGAAATTTATGGTACCTATTGTTTATATCTTGCTCCAATAATGCAGGATATTTTTCAAGTAAAAATATATATAGTAGGGTAGCTCCAAAATATATTTTTTTTAATTTTATTGGCTATTTGATGTAATGGCTAGATTACCTAAAAATGGGGTGTCGAACTCAAATTGCGTCGTGGGCCGGATTCAAGCATTCAAATCGCTCGCTCGCGGGCCGGACCAGACCACTGATTCCAAAATATTACCCCGCGCTCTTGCTTCTCACTTGAATACCTTAAAATCATATACAGATAATATACACTGATCAATGATCATACGGTTTTTGAAGTAGCACGTCTCAACACCTTCATTCGCGAACATTGGAATTGGCAAAATACGATGATTGTACGATTGAATACAGTTAAGGACCACTGAAACAGCGGCGTTAGATTAACGACGATATAAGTTGCCAGATTATATGCTCCCTTTCCTTTAGTCGTAATCTGGCGTGTGCCCTGCATATGCGTTGTGAGGAATACAAGATATTCAATTGCAGAAGTGGGCCTTGGAATTGGGTTTCGCGAGTTCGGTTTCTCTCGCGTCTGGGGATCTATTGGGTCGAAAGTGACACAGCAGTGCAATCATAGATAGTTCAATTATATATTTGTGTAACTAATATGCTGTCCATGTAAACT
>ATSW01119574.1:0-17530 GCA_000444245.1 Botryllus schlosseri
CTCAATATTCATTGAAAGTGACACCTATTACACTCATATTGGCAACTTATCACGCGGTCCGGAAAGATGAAATATTACACATTTGCAGTTGTTTTTTTGCAACAGAACACAAAAATACGAACAGAAAATGGGCAGGCAGCCTATGAACTAGTTCAAATTCATTTAGGTCACGCCAGAGAATATAAGATTATTTGAAGCGCAGTCTTATCTTGATGTGTGCCATGATATGCAGAAGATAAATATAGAATACGCCAGGAATTGAATCAGCATAGCAATATAGTAATCATTAACTAAGGTACGTAGGAGCGCAGTAGTAACTTCACACATATAACACATCGGGTCAAGACAAACAATGAATGTCCACAGTGGGGTACAAAATGATGTAAATAAATATATATTCACCAGGTTGAGCTGTAGTTATTCTTTTTATTACTAAATAGTACTTACCAATGATAAAAAATGACAGCGCTTTCAAGAACTATGCCNTTGCAATCGACCAGATCGAAAACAGATAGGCCTACTGATATAGCAAATTCAAAAGCACTTATTCGCATTAGAAAATTGCACATATCTGATTGCGTCATTGATGGTACTTGGAGNACTACTTTCGAGTACTGAAATTATGCGTTCCTTGCCAATAACAGNTAATGAATCNACGAAAATTATTTCCGATACTATTCTCCACCNTGTAAGCCACGAAACCTTGANTGATCANATCGCAGCATACGAAACACATAGTGCNACGGTACGNGATGGATTTCAGTTCAGCGTAAATTACATTTCCGTTTAGGGGTAACGTATTGTGAGATCCTGGAAAAGAAGACACTNTCTACGAATCGCAAAACTCACATAACCGGACGAGAACAGTTTTGAATTTGAAAATTTTGACTGGAAACAATGTTGTGTTGACTAAAATAAAGTCATTTTTCAAAACAGACTCCAGTAAGACCCGTTCGATGGTAACCTTCTTNGCCGACACTGACTAATTCAACCACCTTCGCTTATTTGATGAAGTATTATTTCAAGGCAATAGCAAACAGGATACGTCAGCATACAACAGCACTGAGTCAGAATATCATAAATCGTATCAAATCTGAAGAAATTGTTTAACCGCGTCAAAAATAGAACGCGAAGAATCAGAGCTATCCTCCGAGACTANGTCTTGATTCGCTTTCTCCGAAAGCCTNCGTTNCTCATACATTTGTTCCACTCGAGCCAGCTCCTTATCCTCAACCAGAAGGAGCATTTGCGTTTTAGGAAGCGGAGTAATAAGATTAAAAACTTGAATGTCCGTATTTATGGCCCGAACCGATTCTACAAACGCAGCCTGCTTTTTTTGCCATCGCAAAGCCGAGATATCGGAATAAGGTGGGGTGTGGTAGCGTACTTTTTCTTTCAGTAAAATATCNCGAGCTTCCGTCAGCGATTTTTCAATGTNCTTCTTTGCCTGAACCCATTCCGGCACGTAGCCGTTATTGGCCAGGACCCGNTTCAAATGGTACTCATGCTGGTCCACATACGGCATCGCCGTAGACTCGATTTTACCACCTTTTAAATCGTTCAGTTCGCCGCGAGCCATCGACTCTTGAATTAAATCCTCAACCACACGATCCACAAAGTGGGAAGACTTGGAACGTTTCGCGTATTCTTTGACGGCAAGCATTTTCGAACCTTCCGTTTCACGCTGTACTTTTTGAATCTTGTAATCGGACACAATTCGACTCGCTCGGTTCACGCGGAAAGCTTGATATTGTTTATGTCGCTGTGACGGCGTGCCAAAACCAATCCCGTCGTTTGTTAAATATTTCCTATGCGCGATCGGAATTGTTTCGTTCAAAATATCTTCGATCGAAAATTCTTCATCTTCCGAAAAATTCACCATTTCCGGAGATTCTTTACTCTTCAGAGATTTGATCACGATTTTGTAAGCTTCCGAAAACTCCGCAAACTTTGCACCGTCGGCTTTCGGTGAGCCGCTGTCCGGGTGATATTCCTTCGCACACATTATAAACGCGTTGCGTGCGTCTCGAAGAGTACATTCTTCCTTTCGAAGCTCGAGCCTTTGATAAGCGAGCGTTACTTCATCAGAAAATCGTCGCCGAAATTCAATGCAATAGCAAGTCTTGAGAGCTGGTTGTAAAACCCGATTTGTAGTGTACGCTAACATAATAACAGTACATAGTTAAAACATCTAAATCAAATACGAGATATAAGTAGATTGTAACGATAGGATATCACAAATTCCACATCACTAAGTCATATGAAAAACGAATCATTTTTTGTGAATTCATGGAAGATAGAACAACAAGACTCGACAAAAATAATGATTGACTCTGTTTGGTGCAACCATAATTAAAGTTTTTCATTTTCTCTGGATAGGCGTTATAAGATAACTCCTAGAAATCCATACTGCGATAATTTTTGACTCAAGTTAATTTTCATGCAACTAAGACATATGCGGAAGCGTGAAACCATTGTCACAATATTGTTGATAATAACATACTATATCAGTGGCGAAAAGAAAAATTCTATTACGAGTCCGTATAGAAAGTGATACGTCACAGAGAAAAAAAAATCATACCCTACGAATAGGTAATGAGGTCGATAACATTCAGATATTACAGATAGTTACATGATTCGATATATTTTCAGCGTACTAGAGACTGTAACAGCGTCATGGCAAAGCGCGACTACCATACAAGGCACACCGGGGCGCAATACAGCAGACAACTAAAGGCTGTTTATCGGATAGAAAAAGTTTCCTGATATATTGAATAAAACATCAAAATTTTTAATTTGGAAGAAAAAAATGCCCAGCTTAATCATCGCAAAATTGCCAATCCCGGAACACAACTGAGAGGCGTTTTTTTTCCGAGCATAATTTGCAGAATGCAGAAAACGACCATTCGACCCGAAGAGGGTTATCAGAGAGAAATAAAACGTTAATTTGGAAGAAAACTCGACTTATCGCAAAATTTCCACTCTCGGAACACAGGTGCGAGACATTTTTCCGAGCAGAAAACGCAGAATGCAACAATGCTGAATGCAAAAATTATACCGCAAAAACTGTGTCCAAACCAATTTTACATTTACTGTCAAAACAAATGAGCCCGAGGAAAAAACACCCCACATATTGAAATACCAAAATTTTCAATTTGTACGAAAACAGTAATTATTGCAAGACTTCCTATCACGAAACACTAACTAACATCAATACGTCAGCAATACGTCAATATCGCAGCAATAAATTGGAAATGAATGTTTAACTGAATACGAGCATGAATTGTAATGCACGGCACTGGTGAATTCCACACTTGTTCGGATATATCAATTTATTTCGATTAGAGCTAAGGGTTAGGTTGAAGGGCTAGTTGATGGGGTAGCGCTTGAGTTAGGATTAGACTTTACAGGATGCCAAGTGCGGAATTCACAAAGTGCGCATTTAACATGTCAAATTCTCTGGCAACCGGCAAATCAGCCTGACCAGGGTATATGATACTCTTTACTAAACATATCATACGCGGTATATGTGGGGCTGAGCACAATGATTCGAGTACCCGATTCTGAATAGAGTATTAATTGTAATGCTTCGAGACGAGCAGGCCTAGTGAGAGCCTATTTTTTTGATCATTGAAATCATACAGCCAATAATAGTCACGTTATCAATGGGAATTATAGTTCCAACTTGTCGAATCAAAGAATCTAGAACATGTAGTGTAAAGCTACATATGTCAAGTCGTGATTAACCTACAGCATTGTCACAAAGTGCTATGAAATAGCCATGGCTGCACGGCTGCACCAATAACAAATTGTCTTTAATCCAGTTTAGACCAGGCCCAATATTCTTCGTGCTCGCATAAAATTTGAACTTTCCGTATCATCTATACTTGAATCACATCGCAATAAGTGATACTCAAATACCGTACTCGACGACACGTCTAATACTCCATTCGAAATCAAATCACTAGGGCAGACTTGGACAACTAGAATTATTACTATTAAATTTCTAAATCAGATTACAATTATAGCTATACGGCACATTTTTTCAAATTTGAGTAGAATTAGAGTAACATCTACAGTTTCTTTTCGAATCAGATTCGAAACAGAATCATAGCTACACATGTTTTTCCAAATTACATTAGAATTACTAAATTCACGAAAACTTTGAAATTGAAGCAAATTAATTTCATTTTAAATCACGACAATGACTAATGTCTGTACAGCAAGCTCGGCTCATCACGCACTGTACAGTTCTCCTGTGGCATTTTCAGAAAAACCAAAAATTAGATTAGAATTAAAATTAGAGCAACGAAACATTCACCAAATTGTATTAGAATTGGAGTATTGGCTTTTCGCTCTAGAATTACATAGTTGTCCAAGTCTGCACTTAGGTACACTCGAGTCTGCCCGGTTATATATTGATATGAAAAATGAAACCCCGATCAAAATTTAATATACAGGAACTGCGATCAAGCCATTACTAACTTCGAGTCAAAGTTGCACATTCAATTATTCGTGCGGGGCGGTCTCTTAGACGGACCCCTGCGTCCGGGCGCTTTCGGCTTCGAAAACTTCTCTTTCAGTTCCACCACGGGCGGATGAATCTCCGACATCAGAAACTCCTCGGAGATCGCCTGGTCCTGCACCTCCAACGTTTTCGCGAAAGCGATTTTATACGCGCCCGTCAGCTCGTCGATTAGAGTTCCTTTACACGAAGAGTACAGCATGCGTGCTTTAATCGGAGCACCGGAGCCTGGCATCGTGTACACGAACACAATTGACGATGTTTCCTCTCCGTCATACACATGATCGTAACGATACATGTGATAGTACGCATCGTTGACGGGAGCAACTCTCTCTAATTCNCCGGCCGTGTAATTCCCGGAATCNCTCAAAAAAATAAACTCTCCCGCCAGATTAATCCTCATTTGCANATAATTAAGGCTGCCTTCTTTAAACCTCCCGACAGCTTCTTGTAAATCACCGTCGAGTGGAAAACTTAATCCCGAATGAGTNTTATGTCTCGTGTCCACGCTGATATCNGGATTATTCTCCGCTTGTTTTATCGCCATGACTTCGACTTCCGCATCCGTGAACGGTAACGGAGCTTGGGCGGCACGCACATTCTCATCGTACCCCGACAATGTCACCTCATCGATCGCGGTACCTATTAAATCCTTGTCTACAAAGCCGCCGCCGAATTCCGTCCGCACGGTCGATCTGGTGCCAGAGTACAGCATTTTTTGACGCACGGTAGCTGAATCTGGCGTGTACGCAATGAACAACCATTTATCTCGGGCGGCAAATCGGAAAAACATGTAACAAGCCCGATCTTTTTCCAGCAACGGTTTTACAGCGGGGTCGTAGTCATCTCTCCAAGAATCGGACCGTAACGGGACAGTGTCGACACAAACCAACTGCTCATCTTTGATCTCGACTTTCACGAGTCTGATGTCATCGGAGGTAGTGCAACGGCGGAATACGTCTTTCAGATCTTCGCTCGCTTGAATTCCAGTTTGGTGAGACATTGCCGCTATCGTTCAACTCTAACCTCTCAACAAGATCTAGAAAATGAAAAAAAAATTCATCCATTCGGTAAATACATTGACAAAACGAATGCCAATACTCGAGTATAAGACACAGTATTTTTTCCGGTAAACTTCAAAAAGACACATTTTATATACGGGTGATTACCAGGGCTGTAATGAATCGATGTATGACTCGATTCTTAATTTTTCATTGACTCAACCTGACTGCAGTCATTTTCTCAAAAATGACTCTACTTGAGTCACTTTGTGAATTGACTCAACTTGTACTCGGGTCATTGTGTCATCATGGTCTCGATACCAGGGTTGGTTGTAATGACTCAAGTCATGACTCTACTTGAGTCGCGATATTTCGGTGATACGACTTGAGTCGAGTCATTTTTTTCAAATGCTTAAAATGACTTGACTCGAGTCAATATTTATATTGACTCGACTTGTACTTTGAGTCATTGTGCATCACTCTAACCAAGTCATATGACTCGAGACTAGGACGACAAAGACAGACATTGCATTGTAACTTCAAAGAACAGGTAAGTTACCTCATTAGCCATTCTATATCACTCGAGCAGAGTTGCAAAAAGTGGATCGAACTCAAAACTGAACAGTGAACACAATGACTTGTACTAGAGTCACAACATTACGACTCGGATTGCACCCTCTACTCACTCACTTGGACTTGACTCGGTGGTGAATTGAAAATGACTCGACCTGACTTGACTCGAGTCAAAACTTAGAAAAGTGAGATTGACCTGTGACTCGGAACCTTGCGACTCGGTTACAACCCTGGTAATTACAGTATGCAACCGACGGTACGCAAAACACNAAAACGGATTAGAACACCGGGATTTTCAAAATTCAGGCAAATATTTCAGGTACAACCTCGACTTTNAACGTATCAAGTCATATTAACCGGTTGATGACGTTTNGATCTCAAANATGGCGCGTCGGTANGGCATCCGTTCACACATAATCGAAATTAAAAATATTTCNACACCAAACAATGATAGAAACNNAGCAATGTCGATCTATAAATCAATGATTCGCGAAAGAAAATTCACGGAAAACGTAAAACAAAATATAANCTCCATGGTCGNATATCCGTAGAGANATTTNACATACTCAAAGAACATGATATACCGTAATNAACTGCTNCACCAATGCCCTTNTCAACAGAGACTATTCCGAATACAAGTGAGCAGAAGGTCAGTTGTCATATTTTGATGAATCAATAACGATANGGTTACCATATTTTGATATCCGGAAGAGAGGGCACCCTTTTTACAAATCACAAAATTTATAATATCGGTTGAGAAAATCTCTAATTTGAGAATCTTTACAGAAAACACCGTCGCGGTGACTAAAAAAAGCTCATTTTTGCAACTTGACTCATGAAAGACCCTCTCGAACGTCAAAATTCCAGATTTTGCGTCATTTCTGGCAAATTTTTAGTTGTGCATGTACAGTACCCTGGCTGTCTAAGCTATAACAGAGGACCAACCACCAAGAAGGAGGACATTCGGGCGACCTCGGAGGACATAATATGGTAACCCTAAATAACGAGCAATCAGCAGAAGGGCAGGAACCGCTTTTATGTAAATAAAACCAAGATTAAATAAGTCCATACACTTCAATGCAGGTGTGAAGCAGTATCGGAAAAGGGCTGGGAAAAATGATACGCGTACACGAATCTGAATGACGTATTAACTCTACTACTTGTCAGGTAGCGAGTGAGCATTTCTCCAAGTACTGATATTGCATGCTCCTCGCCATGCAAATAGTTACCATTTCTATGAAAATATCAGTTTTGAGTATGTTAAGTCGTGATCAAACCAAAGCATTATAAAAAAGCGTAATGGTGTGCCAGTGGTCGAAAAAAATACCACATAATATTTACTGTTGTACTGTGATGTAGAAATATCAATAGATTCCGGTAATTGGTAGTGGCATAAAAGGAACATGTTTGAATTTTCGGCGTCATTCATATTGCTGTGATGTCACAACTTGACTCGACTGCAAATACTCGAGTCAAAATCAAATAACACACGTGCTTGATTTTGCCCAGCCCTACTCCTAGTAAATAGCTACAATCAGCTTGTATATTAACATCTTTCTGTAAATACTAGCATTATGCAGCCAAAGGCTCCGATCGCAGACTAGAATTTGTAAGCAGACTTCACGTCATGGATTTTTTCATGCTTTTTCAAATGGTCGCTTCGAGAAAAGGGTTTCTCGCAAAACGCGCACTGAAACTTCTTCGCCCCGCTGTGCGTGCGCAAATGTCTCAGCAGTTCGTCGGACCGCGTAAATTTTCGATTGCAATCCGCGACGTCGCAAGCGTAGGGCCGCTCCCCCGTGTGCGTGCGAATGTGCGATTTTAAATGGCTGGTTTTCGTGAATTCTTTACCGCAATGTTCAAACGGGCACAAATGAATGCCCCTTTTTTCAGAGTGTAATATTTTCTGTACGCAGTACGGGCAACTGCAACTAGACCGGCTTCGGCGTGTGTTTTTGTACCACGGAGTCATTACTTTAATACCTTCAATAATATTATCTTCGACTGTGGAGCTAACGGGCGGTTTTCCGGCAGTCTTATTAAGTTCAGTACGGATAACGACAGTTTCTTGATGCCCTTTCGTTTGATACTGTTTGGCAGCGCTCGCTGCAAGGTCTAAAATCCTTTGAAGACCCTCCATGGATGTATTCGGAGGTAGTGTGATTTGAATCGCGGCACTTTGAGAGTTTGTAGATTCTTTTCTCTCTACTTCAAGACAATGGGTCTCTTTCCCTTTAACCGCAATATCTGACATCTCTGCTGCGGTTTGGATTGTTACATCGTTACCTGTTACACGTGATTGTTCAGATACTTTCGTCTGCTTGATAACGGGTATGTTATCATTTATCGAGTCATCGGAAGTCCTTTCTTGAATTTCAGGAACGATTGAAGTGTTATTTGCGGTTGGCTTCCGTATTAAGATGGTGCCATCGGCCAAGACTGTGGCTGACGAAGGCGTGTAGACAGTAGCTCCTCTTTGAAGATTAGAGAAGAGAGATTGTGGTTGCCTGACAGAACTTTTAGCTGATGGCTTTTCTGATTTATCCGAGCTACTAATCAATGACGAATTCGTCAAAACATAAACCTCTTTCGGATTGCTCTTGAAAACGTTGAGAGGGACGGCCAGTATAGCTTTTGGATTGTCCTCTATTGCCTTTTGGGCATCTTCTGGCAGTAGGCGCTTTGGAGCGATTCGTACGGGCGTGCTTCTACGCACTGGTGGAGGCTGGATCTTGCTACAAGTTTGCGCGAGTAGAGCCAAAGGACTGCTTGTGGAGGAAGCGGGCACCACTACTTCCCCCGCAATGGAACCATCCATACTAAAGTAACCTGATGTAGAGCATACACTGTGAAGCTATATGATAGAAAATCGTTTACAAGCAATATAGATGCATGGCTGATGGCATTATATGAATGGCTGATGAACGGCAAGATTTTATTGCACTGAGAAAAAGTGGCACTTAATTTTTAAGTTTCATTTTTATGCAGCAGTTTCGTAAAATTCTTAGGGTATGAGATACTCGAAAGGTTCAGTTGTATAACCCAACAGTTCAAGATTTTGAGGGTGTTTGCTTGTTCCGTTTCTTTCTCCACTACTCAATCGATCATATTGAATTTATATAGTTTCTTTTTCAAATCCAACAGCTAAAGCACTTGGTAGGTACATATATGGTATCGTACATATTTTAAGCACCCAAAAACAGGACATTTTTTCTATAGGGTTGGTGTGACTGTGATTGTATGTCACTGACCTATTATTTCGCATGCAATCACACCAACCCTCCTCCATTTTTTGCAGGCAACCAGGTAAAACGAAAGTACTATCTATAACTATACTTTGGAAATTGATGATGTTTTAACAAAGCAAAGTAAAAGTTATGAGAACAGACACAAAAACAACGAACCAACTGTATTTTTCAGATTCAGCCAACGAATACTTTACAGCTCCCTCGACTTTTGCGGATACGGAATGAGATCATAATTTTACAGAGTTCGTGAAATTGTTTGGTACTGTAGGGCAATTTGTTGAAAAAACTTTTTCAAACCAGCAATTCAGTTTAGCATGGTTCAAGGTTACAGTAATTTTTTGCAAAGTAATACTGTCTAGCTAAAAATGCGATATAGGACAATTAACTTTTCTTGGGAAAGGAGGACAAGTCTTTCTAAAAGAGTTCATATGGTATATGCCTAGCCTAGTGCGGACGTTACCTTAAGGCGGAGATCAAACATTATATATAATCCAATGCAATTCTTACAGATCTTAAAATGAAACTTTCACTTCCTGGTTTCTCTCCTCTGATGTGTCAGTGTGATGTAATGATAAAGACCTTGCACTCTACACGGTGACTCTAGCTTACTACCGAACCTAACACCCTACCCTACCAGTTCCGAACTCTGCACTCAATCCTGCAGATTAATGAAAGAGCAATAAATACATTATACATATATAGCAATATACATCCAGCGTGGGCCGTGGATATGCTCATGATCGCTTGACTTGTTGCGCAAAAGACTTGAAAAGGCCAAGACAACATCACAAAACATATTTTCAATTGGATCCCGGCATAAATCACCGACACTGTGTTACAGTCGTTCCGTAGTACCAATTGAATATGTGGTATACATTATAATAAATATCACACTTCACACATCGTCCAATTTCTATCCACACGCTTGACGCTTCAATGAACCAACTGCGGGAGTGCCCGATATGCATGAATAAATTGTTTACCTGCCCCGCCTTATGAGAGAGAGAGAGATTCTATATTTTCATCCAACAATGATGATACAAAAATACGCATGCACTGCACAGTATTCGGTATCGGATAGGAATGATCGATCTGACATTGACGGCTAGTTATTCTTTTTATAGCTCAGTGGTCTGATCACACCCGCATCAAACTACAGACAACTGGCGCGTTACGGACTTCGGGGCCCACAACTTGAGCTCATGAAAAGTTACCTCACTGGACGCCAACAAATGGTTGCGATCTCAAACACCTTGTCCTCTCCCCACCTGGTGACCTGTGGTGTGCCCCAAGGCTCAGTACTTGGACCGGTCCTCTTCACCTTATATGTCAACGACATTTTTGAAACCTCCTCATTGAACACCACACAGTTCGCTGATGATACTCACCTCCTCTTTTCCGCATCGTCGACTGCAGAGCTGGATGCCCTGACTGGTGACCAAATGCCTAAAGTCCATGAGTGGACCGCCCAGAACAACCTTTGCATAAACGCCTCGAAAACCCAATTGCTGACAGTAATTTCAAAAAATAACCTAACCGTTAATATCGCTGGTCAGCCCGTTTCCAACACAGATAATGCCA
The DNA here is from genome assembly GCA_000444245.1 of Botryllus schlosseri. Lineage (NCBI taxonomy): Eukaryota > Metazoa > Chordata > Ascidiacea > Stolidobranchia > Styelidae > Botryllus > Botryllus schlosseri. The sequence goes on from ATSW01119574.1 coordinate 10,929, forward strand.
AATATCTCGGGGTTTTACTGGACTCGAACATGTCCTGGAAGAGTCATATTCAGTCCCTAGAAACTAAATTATCACCGAAGTGCGGCCTGTTCTACAGCCTTGGGCGCTTCATGCCAGCATGGGTTCTTCTGATACTCTTTAAATCTTTAATCCAATCGAAGTTACATAATGGCATCCTCTGTTGGGGGGCTGCCAGTAAAACTGCACTCAAGCCACTGCAGAAACTACAGCATAAAGTACTCTGAATCATAGCTAGGGCCCCATCCAATAAGTCGCTGCTGAAGAGATTCGGCGTCCTAAACATATAAGATATGCGGAAACTAGAAATCGCCAAGTTTATGTATCAGTTTCACTGCGGTCGTTGCCCCGAATACTTCAATGACTTCTTTACCTCTGAATCAAAAGCGCACAAGTACAACACACGCGCGTCCACGTCGTCCAAATATCATATGATCGACCGAAAAGATCATCGCTCTATCAAATAGGCTATGCCGGACCTGATGTGTGGAACAGTATCCCGCCGGCCATCCGGCAGTCGACGAGCATGTCCACATTCAAGTCGAAATACAAGCAATTACTACGAAATAGATACAGTCCATCCTCAAGATTACCGGACCACGACTGACCTATTGATCTCGCTTCCCATGACATGCCGCCCTATTTCTTGTCGCTTCCTTTTTCTATACTATCTTTTTTACTTTCATTCAGTGTGCATGCCTCCTCTTTACATCGCCTAGGCCAAGGTGGGTGTCCGATTCCATAGACAACTCCTAGTCGCTTCGACATCTTCCTTTCTTTTCATTGTATCGCATCTTTTGTGGTGTATTGAACTGATAAAATTGCTAATAAACCAATGATGATGATGATGATGAACTGACCTATACGGACTATTGGGGTTATTAGTAATCTATGATCCAACAGCTACTGCTACTTCTACACAATCTGGTTTTGTGTTTTATAGTTACGTGGTAGCAGCACCGTAACTGCCGCACCCCAAACCCCCCAATTGGGGGGGGCGAGCTCGAAGGGAGCCCAAAATTATTTCGTGAATTAGCATAAATCATAGAGTATTTTTTGAAAATTTATGCAATTCAAGTAGCCATTTGTCTTTATTATTGCGTATTGCGCCATTACCGCGCCACGACCTGCCAAGACATACAATCAAGTTTTGGGCCATATAACATGCGACTCCAAGAGGTGTGCCAGAACGATCAGCAGCGAGAAAACCTTGGCCGAAAAGGTCTATGCCCTTATACTGACCGAAGACTGCGTTATATATACAAAATACATATAGGTTCAATTGTCCATAGGCGCCTAAATGACTGGCGCCGAATGTTGCTGTCTTTGCAATCTGAACCTCACAAGACAAATACCATCCCGCTGGTAAAAATTTTATGCCAGTGAAGAAATAACAATTTTAAATCGTGTGCGTCTCTTAGTTTAGAAGCTCAGGTTTGGGCGATTGTGTATTTTTTGTTATAGCAGACTGGAAGTCACGAAATAACATCATGTAACGAAGTCATATCAACGGGTCCGCCCGCCGAAGATGTTTAATTATAATTTACGGGCCCTTCCGTTTTCAAGACACTTCACTCGGCTCTACCGGTGAATCTAATTACGTGAGTAGAGAGGACAATAAATTGATAGCATAATATATATGCAATCGCCGATCTGATTGACCGATTTTATCATAAATTATCGAAAATTTTCGCGCCTCGCGCTGCCTCACAATACAGTATAGATGATTTCGTGACAAACGCAAACAACGTGATGGGGGGGGGTCGTTTTACACCCTATGGGAGCCCAAGACCCACGTTTTTGGCGGCCTGACGAGGTACTGTTTCGTTCCTGCCAATGGGTATACGCCCGAAGATGTTTAATTATTATTGAGTCGTCCTACCTTTTCAAACACACCTCACTCAGCTCTACCGGCAAATCTGATTACGTGAGCAGAGAGAAGATAAAAACAATATATATGCAATTCCTGATCATACTGACCGATTCAATCATGAATTTTAGAAATTTTCCGCGCTTCGCGCGCTTAGGCGGCAAAAGCTGATTCACTAAACAAACTACCAACAATATGATAAATATTGGTAAACAAGGTATCGCGGGAGGGGGGTCTGGGGCGCGAAGCCCCCCAGAAGTTCGGCCTATAACCCTATGGGGGCCCAAGATCAAAGTTTGGGGGGGGCTGACGAAGTGCTGTTACGGCCCTGCGTGGTAGTAGTGAGATCATGTCACAAAGCTGATGTATATACTGTATGCTAGGGTTACCATATTTTAGAAATCTGAAAAGAGGACACTTTTTCAAAATTTTCAGACGTGTAATATCGGAGGTAAATCCTGAAAATGTGGTAGTAAATGTTTCGCACTTCAAGGACGGTTGACTAAAAAAAAGGTCAACTTTTCGTCTCAACTCCCGAAATAGCCGCCGGAGCGTTACTTCAGTGCTGATTTACTGTGTCTCAGTCGAATTTTGCCCGATATTTAACCAGAATTCTCAAACAAGAGAACAAAATCTCAAAAAAGAGGACATATGGGCGTCCTCTGAGGACACTTTCAAAAAATTCCAAAAATAGGACAAATGCTCTTAAACGAGGTCGTATGGCAACCCTAATGTAGCCTATGCATAATAATGTCATATGTCACTATTGCTATCACTATCACATGATAGTAAGATATGATCTTCAGATTTCAGAGTTAGAATCAATTTAGGAGGCGGACTGTTCTACAGCCTTGGGAGATTCATGCCAGCCTGGGTTCTTCTGATACTCTTTAAATCCCTAATCAATTCGAAGATACAATATGGCATCCTCTGTTGGGGGGCTGCCAGTAAAACTGCTTTCGAGCCACTGCAAAAACTACAACATATAACGTACAGCTAGGGCCCTAAAGGGGCCTGGTTGTCCATCCAACAAGTCACTGCTGAAGAGCTCCGGTGTCCTAAACATGAAAGATAGCCTATGCGGAAACTAGAAATCGCCAAGTTTATGTATCAGTTCCACTGCGGTCATTGCCCTGAATATTTCAATGACTTCTTCACCTCAAAATCAAAAGCTCCCAAATACAACACACGTGCGTCCAAATATCATATGAATATGATCGAGTGGAAACATCATGGCTTTATCAAATATGCCGGACCTGACGTGTGGAACAGTATCCTGCCGGCCATCCGACAGTCGACGAGCATATCCACATTCAAGTCGGAATACAAGCAATTACCACTAAATAAATACTAGTCCATTCTCATGATTACCGGACCACGACCTGACCTAACGATTTCGCCTTCCATGACATGCCACCCTATTTTTGTCGCTTGCTTTTTTTGTATTCTATCTTCTTTTACTTTTCATTCAGTGTGCATGCCTCCTCTTTACATCGCCTAGGCCAAGGTGGGTGTCTGATTCCTTAGACTACTCCAAGTCGCTTCGACACATTTTCCTATCTTTTCATTGTATCGCATTTTTGTGGTGCATTAAACTGATAAATATTGCTTGTAAACCAATGATGATGATGATGATGATGATGATGATGATGAACTATAGGCAGGCCTGTTTATTTTTGGATATTGGATTTTATTTTTGGAGATTCTCCAAAAATAAGATTTGAAAACATCCAAAAATAAGATTTTTTTGGATGATGTTTTTCAGTGAAATAAACAAGTCAGAGCGATGTAAACGACCAGAAAACTGATAAAAACACACAAAACGGCATCTATGTGAGGGAAGGGGTCACCGAAACGCTAAAACTAATTCCACTCAATCCACTTCACGTTTCTGCTGACCTTGCCCGCCTGCCTGCCCCTCCGCCTTTGTACTCCTATAAGTTTCACAGTGCGACATGTAAAGAAGACGGGAAGGCAGCTTGAGTGAGGCAAAGGGAACGGCGAAATCATATACAGCCACCTCTGTCACAATCACTTCGTCCACACGAGGACGGGACTCATCTGCTGATGCTTCAGACGGCAACACAACTTGATCCAGAGTAGATGGAAAGCGTGCGCCCCAAGTTTGTTGACGCTCGTTTATGGTCAATGAAGAGGGTGGCCGTTTGGTTGACTGGAAACCGTACCAAACTCCTTGATGTTATGGACGAAAACAGTCCGGCGTGTGCAACTTCGCTGCTGTGGTCCATCTGATCGTTCTCGATCGCATGGTCACGCTCGCACATAGCTTAGCACCACCGTCACGAAGCTTCATGGTCTTGACGTTCTGATCATGGAGCAGCAGGAGCTCATGNGCCTGGTCGAACGCCTGTGTCCAGGTGAGGACTGNGACGAGGACCGCCACAAGGAAGGTCAGNNGGTGTTGGGGTGTTGGGCTGTCAAGTTCAATGAGGCACGCATGGGATGAGGTTTCAAGCGCATTACTGACGAGCGCTTTTCAGGAGCAAAGNCTTGGAAGATTGGNAAGTTTGAACANAGTTAGACATTCCTCCATTTTTGGACCCCTAACCTCGATGTTTCCCACAATTGCGACGTTCGAGGCCGATATCTCGAAAATCAAGGGGGGAGGGGGGCGTCTCGCAGTGATTANTNTTCTNTAGAAGGCATCCTCCAGGCCAAANANTAAATTTGTGAAGAATGTATTGGAAAGTTAGATCAAGATCACTGATGATATCTATGNGTTGGAGGACTTGAATACATGATAATAACATACTTTTGGTGGATTTTTTCAGTNGTAATNGGGCTCAAAACACCTTCAATTCTTATTTTTGGAGATCCTCNAAAAATAAAATCCGAAAACATCCAAAAATACGCTATTTTTTTTATTTTTGGAGAAATCCAAAAATAAACAGGCCTGACTAGNGACTATAGGGCATTGCCCGGGGTTGTAACCAACTCTCAAAGCTCTGAGCAAGTCAATATGACTTTTATAGTTTTTTCTCGAGTCAAGTTGAGTCATTTTCAATTCACCACCGAATCAAGTCCTATAGTCTAAGTCAAAGAGAAACGGTNCGAGTCCGAGTGTTAAGACTCNAGTCTGAGTCCAAGTCGTAGAGTGTTTCTCGAGTTCAAGTCAGGTTCATCTCCCTCAAGTGAAACTCTTGGGTGATGTCGAAGGTCACGGATTCAGAATATATNATTTTTTCTTACTCTAAACCTGAATAAGTTATAGTATGTTTCGAGTCATATGCCTTGGTCGAGTCATGCCCAATGATTCCAGTACAAGTCGAGTCAAATTGACTCGAGTCAAGTCAACGAAAAATTGCAGCTCAAGTCCGACTCGAATCGATTCATGTCTCGAGTCATTGCAGCCTTTGACACTACCACACTGTTTATAGAGGCGGAGTAATGAATATTTAGCGAGATGGCAACGAAAATCGCGGTATTTGTCGTTTCTTAATTCGCTTACAACCTAGANTCGTTCACGTANAGTAGCATAATCTGGTAAGCAAACAATTAACAGCCTCAGGTTTTTAGGCAACTTGACGACCCAATCGCCTNGCAAGCAAGATTGGGATTTTTTTGAACTGCCCAATTATTGGACACTGGGCAGTGGGCACAGGCAAGCACCACGCACGCAATAACCAAGTGCCGGTTGTCTCAATGGTTTTACCTTTACGAGATTGATGGCGTTACCGGAACATTAGTAGTAGGAAAATTGCCACATGCACTATCCTTAGACGTATAGTTACGCATTTATGAGACAGTTACGATGACAAATATAACGTTGAGTTGCAGAAGAATGATTGACCTTAAGCTGTTGGGCCTGTGCAGATTGGCAGCGTTTAGGTAGCCTACTTTAGATCAACTGAAGTCCGTATACGNTGGAAGGTAAAGAAATGATTGATGGCAATGTGTGTAATCATGGAATGATTACTTTTCTTTATTCTAAATAACTGGTAGAAGAAAAGTTGCAGTGATTCTTGATTATCATTCATGAGTTCAACCATAGTTACGAAACTAGGGTATAAGCGGCCGCTTCTGTTATGAACGAACAGACATACATGTTCACAGCGGAGGCGTGGATTTTGACATTTTCCTATCTCTGTTCACCGATATTCGGACTCGCGGAATGGACGGATAAAGAATTTCCTGATGTCTTAAAAGAACGCCTTCAATGCTACAGCTGTCAGAATGCTATCAGCCACGAATCGTGTAACGAGCATGGCATGGTGGCATGCCCCAACCCTCACAGCTCTTGTGAAACTGAAGTACGAATGACTCATTTTGGTAGGCGTCTTATGCCTCGAATTTCAAAGGTTTGTAAACTTTGTGTCTTCGTGATTATCTAATGCAGTTGATCTATGTAGGACCTTTATATCACTCACGGAAGGGGCGGAAATCTGGTTTTGTACCAAGATACTTTCGAAAATATTTTAGTTCGTTCACTCAATTACTACCACTGAATAGTATATTCATATTGAAATGAATCAGAATGTTTTTGGCTGTCACTNGTCAGTGGTAATCTTCAGCAACTAGATGAGAATTGGGAAGAACATTTTATATCAATAATAGTATCACAAAATATGACGTCAAAGCTCTCTCTCTTTGCCCCGATCATTCGAAATTTCTTGCCCGTGACGTCATATCTTGAGATACGATTGTTGATATACAATGTCTCTTATCCAATTCTCTANTAGTTGCTGACGAATAG
>ATSW01119577.1:0-13109 GCA_000444245.1 Botryllus schlosseri
GTTGCATTTAAAACAGAAATCAATCTAAAACAAAACATGTTTAAAACAAGTTTTTTCTTTTTTTTTTCTTGTTTTTATTTAAGCCATGACGAATATTCAATTGTGACGTCAAAGTGGATTGACCTTAACAGTTGAAAATATAGGGTAAAGATAGATCCTTTGACGAAATATATGTACTATTGCTGTTGAACCGACTATTTTTAGGGTTCCAACCATCCCATATCGATATACGTCGGCTATATCGGATGGTAATTGTCCGTAGGCTAATGCAACATGTTTTTGGAAAGTATTTCCACAGTTGTGGCATCATTTTACAACTTAAAAAACACCGATTTTTAAAAGTCTTTGTTTAAAATTGTTAGTTTTAAATGCAACCCTACTTTTACGTCACTTCGTCGTTGTTACTTTGTCACCACGTTGGTCCTTTTGTCGCTATTCTAACGTTGTAAATTATCTCAGTTACAGCGGTGCCAGATGTTTACTAGGCTAACTTCCTCTACTTGGTTTATTTGATTTGATTTGGCGTTGCTCCGCGCGACAATTATCATTTTTGAGTCATTTACTCAATAGCTTTGGCAGTAATCGACAGCTCGGCGCGTTGGCGGTTGTTTATTGTTGGCTATCTGCGTTGCATTATACGGATGTGCAACTATGTAGATGTAATATGGTTTACCGAGTTCCACCCTCAATTACATTAGCACATTCTATTTTAGTTCTACCTACAGTTGATGAAAGCAGCTGCAATCACTACCGGTACTATCTCCTTGTATAATTCACCCCATTTTCATTAATGTGATTATGGAATTCTTGTGTATTATCTGCTCACGGAGCCCGTAAACTTAAACTATCATGCAACGCCAGATGATACCCCATAACCTTTATGTGCAATTGTGCAACCGAATGCTGCAACATTCAACCTCTCGTATTTTGCAGCGAAAAGAACGAGGTGAATTTTGCTCTGAGCTACGTAGTACCTACGGAAGAAAACGTCGCTTCGAAAATGAATTTATTCTTCACAAAGCCAGGTATGCAAACGAAGCATATAAAAAATATGCATTGATATTTACGAATCTACATACAGCTCTTTCACTATGATAACAGCTATCCAGTGGCCAACGCCGTTCTGGGTGCTCGGGACGGATTACGTAAATTTTGCGTTGATATATTCCTGCTTTCAGACGTATGATGAAAACTATCAACCCAGTAAGTATTTGGTAATCCTACGATATCACTGAATGTAGATTGGTGCAGCGTCCTTGTTGGTTGAAGTATACGGAATTCGTGACCGACTTTTGTGTGTAAAACCCGGGTAATTAATCGGGGTCGGAAACAACTTGCTTCCAAATGTAATGAATCGAAGTTACTGTTTGTGCCGTGTTTCAACTCCATAGACGACAAACTTGAATAGGCCTATACATCACGTGCAGCGCATGGAAAGTCGATCAATATACCCATTACCCAACATCCTTTTATAGCATCTACCGTAGAATACGCATGGATCATGTCCAGATCACGAAGCATATCGTTTTGGCAAATGAAACTGTTCGGAATGTACCTGAGAGTGTACGGAATCGACACAGATAGACTGATGGAAGTTAATCAGGCAGATTGCTCTGCCTATGACATGGTGTAATGATTACTGTACTTTTCGATATGTGTTGTGTTGGTTTCTATAGAGAAGTGAGTGCTGATAAACTTTATTTTACAATAAAACGCCATCATTTTGTTGTGAATTCATCTCATTTTACGGTAGCTGGACGGTCGATAGAGACGTAAGAGGTAAATTTCATGCCTTACAAGATGGTATCAGGCGTGGTGTCATGGATTTGTGAATAGTTTCAGTTAAGGATGGGTGCCGCGCGAAGTCAGCTACGTCTGACATAATTTCTGATGTAGGTAATCATAATCATAAATCAGTGTAATCAGTAATCATTCTCGAACAGAGGAAATGCGTGTAGCGAGTTAGCGTCAGTGGGTTGCAGATTCGAGTCCGACGGAGGTCGACTCCATAATTCCTACCAAGTGTTGGAGGTTTATCTAGGCTCCTCCTCGCCATATATCATCTGTGTAAACTGCGTCTTGTAAAAGCCTAGAAGCTGGCCGTGCTACAAATCGGCAACTACGGAATAAGAATCAAGAAAATTGGCCTGGTGCAAATGACCATAGTAGTCGACAAACACCATGAATAACCTACCACAAACAACAGCAACAGCCGATATTCGTATTAGTGATGCATTCTTTATGCAAAATTGACTTGACGTGCCACAACTTTCTGTAGAGCCTATTCTGTGCTATCATAGTAGTTGCCATAGTAGTCGGCAAACACCATGAATACCACGTACAAACAAACAAACAGAGGAAATGCCTTTGTGGTTCACTGGCAGCGGGAATTCTATTGTTAAATACTTTATTTTATTAAGACGTCCATCCATCCACTGTGAACGCTTTTCGAGTTCATAGTTTTTCGACCGCAAGGTTTGGCACTGTGTGTGTAATCAATCTTACAAGTTGTCGCTCATTGCCTTTATGGTGGCCTACCGCTGCACCTCGTGTTGTGTATATTGGAGGTTCAGATTAATCTTCTGAAACTGCGAATTCTGAAAAATTCTTATTCCTAGTCGCGTCCTTTTCACAATCGTTGCCGGTTTCGTTATCCTCAAATAGATCTCCAACCCATAACGGGTCACAAGAATTCCGCTGTCAAAATCTTTGACATCTTTGATGACGTGACTGCCTTACGGTATGATCTTCACATCCGGCTGACTATAGTTATTTGTTAGAATCAGTTACCAAAGTTTTATATTTCGTCCTAAACATCACAGGCCTAAAGCAATATGATACACGTAAAGCAACGTAACAATGAAACAGTGCGCTTGATTCAAACCGAACCAGAAATACACGCCTTGACACAGTATAGCAACGACAAAATATTGTAAAGAAAAAGTAATCATTAGAAAATGTCTTTCCAAAGGAAAGAAATTGTGCAGTAAATGAAATCGACTTCTCCATGGAAGGAAACGTTTCAGAAAATTACTGTTAACTACACCGATGTTCCGTCGCTGGACGTGGCAGTATTAACAGGGTAAGGTGATGATTTTCGGAACAACCAATTCACAGCCGCCACAGCCGCCATGCCAGCCTGCGTAATAAGACAAATGAGTTCATATTCACACTGTAAAATCAAATCGCGAGAGAGGATTATAGCTATACCTTCCAATGAGTTCTCGCCATGAATTTCTTGAGCTGTTTCTTGCTTTCTAGACATCGTGCTCGCTGCGTTGTCAGTGGCTTTGCTAACCAATCATGACGTAGGCATTGCGATGCGCTCATTCTTCCTCTGAAAGGCGCCGCTCCATGTTAGGAGTCATATTTGAAAACAAACAACAACACTCAACGCGATTGTGAATTATGGTATATCGGAGGCAGTACCTATAGGCAGCGGTGAATCTGGTGATATTCAAAATTGTGTTTTATTTTTATCCAGTTCTATCACAAAAGTCAAATTTTTCAGTAGATTCTGATTGACAACAACCAGAAATGCTAACCGGTTAGCTGATATTATAAAATTTCGTGAGACGGTTCTTGTAGAACCGATGCGAACCGGCTGAATCCGACTACTGGATAGATGACTATATGATGATCTTCTAATGAAGGAACAGTACAGCCGAAATTGGGTGGCGAGATAGCGTAGTGGTGTAATCCACAGCTGCAACACGAATGGGTTGCGGGTTCGAGTCCGACAGAGTTCGACTGCAGAGTTCCTACCTAAGTGATGGAGGTTTATCTATAGGCTCCTCTTCGTTCTCTCATCCATGTCAGCGGTGTCTTACAAAAGTCTAGAAGTGGGCCGTGCTACGGAATGAACAGGAAGAAAATTGGTGTTGTGTAAATAACCGTCCATAGCAGTCGACAAACACAATGAATGCCACAGCCGAAATTCGTATTGGTGATGCATTTTTATGAAACTATCGTCACTTTCGCAAAGGATACTGCCTTGACGTGCCACAACCTTGTGTAGGGCTTATTCTTTGCTATCGGGAGGTTTGCCATATATCGTCTAGTTGTCCTAGTTTTGTACCTATTTGCGTCAGGTTCGTCCTTATTTTCGCCAATGAGGCCGTGGTGACCGCTTATTTAATCATTAAATTACCAAAAAGGACTAGAAGACTAGACTGTTGACCTTATTTTCGACTTTAGTTTACTAATTTCGGGGTTTGCTCGGCTGTACTTATTTTTTCATCTATATGTCGATAGCAACCCTGGTCATCAGTAACTGCATATAACACGGATCAGGAAAATGCCTGGATTGAACTGTAGCGACCATCTGTCATTCACTAATTTATACCTATTGCATCCTAAAATTGCACATCTTGAGCGAAGATTTTACTTTAGATTTATCATGCATAAGCCATAACCTTTTATCGACTACAAGTAGTCTTGAAATAAAATTCTTCGCGTCTTCCGACACTTGATCGAAATGCTCATCGAATTCCCATTCGCCATCGACAATGTTCTCAATCGTCTCTTTGTCGTCGTTGCCCAGAAATGGAGATATGCCGCTCATTCTAGATAGCAGGGCCTCAAAAGTTCTTGTTTACGACGACGCTTGAAACAGAACTTACAGTATATGGGTTATAACTCCGATACTCCACATGTCGGACGCGATGCTGACGTGCTCGTAATTCAGTACCTCAGGCGCCATGAATTCAGGAGTACCCCAACGAATGAGAAGTTTTTGTCGAGGGTTGTGCCTTGACAATAATTACAATCAGCACTATTAATGTCAATATGATTTCGCAAATACGACGTACTTTCTCGCCAATCCAAAATCGATTATCTTGAGGTGATGCGATTTTCTGTCCAAGCAAAGTATATTCTCAGGCTGTAAATACCAGATTGATTACTTGACGTCAATAGCGACGGCATCCGGTAATCGCAGACGCAGGGGCACTAAATCTTGCGACTGAAAGGCGAAATTATAGTGCTATCAGCGCGAATTATCGCGCCGTCAGGTAAACTGAAAGAACACACACGGTAACCTAATTACAGGAAGAATGGTGGAGGCCAATGACGCTAAATTTTGTAACAATATACCAACACAGCATAGGCGGTTTTGTTATTTTTCACGGATTGTGCGGTACGAAAAGACTAGCAAAACTACACATTCAGAAATGCGGCGTGATCGCATAAATGGGACTCTTTAAAATAATTGTAATTGCTCGTATTGGTATTAGTACTGATTACTTAGGTACCACGCGAATCACTCTAGACACGAGAAGTACAGTTCTTCGGGGTCGACCAAAAGTATACAATAGTTATAGCTCGACGTGTTCAGTATAAAAACTTAAGGCGATATTACAAAGCGACATTCAAAGTTGCAATGTATCGCATTACCAATGAAATTTGATTGACAATACTGGGCCGTTGACTATTCAATTGAATACGGCGTTCAATGGTAATGCACGAGAAACTATACAGATATTCATCTATACAATATTATCGTAATTTATCAACGTTTTGAGGACTGTAACATTGATATCACGACGCATCAGCAATATACGCCATTTCTATATTCCAATTCGTGAACTGAAGCTGACGTTAACACACCATGTCAGCCTTTACCTTCAAATCAAGATGAAGTATTAGGTTCTTGTGAAGATACTGGACCGCGTTGCATATTTGTCTGGTGTAGAGTATGGCATCGCACTCTGTGAGTTGTGATCGGTCGGCTAAAACACGTTCAAACATCTCGCCTCCGTCCATACTGCAGAAATACATATTGAAAAGCCATCAAAATCTTAAATACCTTCATCACCCAGCGTGCAATATCATTACTTGGAAAGCATATTCAGACATGGCTCAAAAGGAATTTGATGGTAAAAAATGTCATAATCACAACCCAAAAGAGGGGGTGGCAAGATAGCGTGGTGGCATAATCCACAGCTGCAACACCAATGAGGTCGACTCCAGAAAATTGGTCTAGTGTAAATGACCATAGTAGTTGACAAACACCATGAATACCGCAAACAAACAAACAAACAAACAAACAACAACAACAACAACCCAAAAAGGGACCGTCATTTAGAGATGTCACACCTCGAAAGAATGAACTCGCACAATGCATTCAATCATTTTCGGCTGAAATAGGTCTCTGTCATGAAGTCAAGCACATATCAGTGTACAGTACAAATTTAGCGCAGTTTGAAATAATAGAAGCGCATTAAAAATTTCACGGTTGTCAATGAGCACAATCTAAACAGGTAGGAAGATAATCAATTACGTACTATTCGATTATCAACGTCATTGCATTATCGTGTTCAAACGCGTCGTATAGCTTTACGATATTTTCGTGGTCGATACTGTTCATGATTGCAATCTCATTCCTGACGTCGTCCTGTGAAAATGCAATGGAATATCGTTTTCGTGACACCTGTGTACAAAGCGGATCTCAGTCGTTTATTCGATAAGTCTTCACTTATCGATGCCTTCTAGTCTAATCATTGACGGAATTGCTGCCTTATCTCTTAAATTAGTATTTCCGCATCAATATCAGTTTTATGTGTCTTTGCATAAGTAAGGCTAACGTGACGACAATGAAGTGGATGNAGATCGAATGGCGCCTCGAGCAAATGCTTCTGTGCAATCGACATCCCGCAGTTGTCGACACTTCGTTTGCATGGGATAGTGGACTGATCTCGTACGTACTGTACGAATTATTATCTTCCTCTGAGAGCAGTTACCTACGAACTCAGCTGTACCCGTTACCTTATCGACGGGCTCTTGATCCGTGCGTTTTACAGAAACCGATATCGGTTGGTTTAGTGATCTTGCGCGGAAGCCACTCTGAAAATGCATGCTCCATAAACAAAGTTATACGAGCATATTGAACCTTATTGAAATCTTATCATCCTATTGAATAAAAGATAAATATATATATTTATATATGAGTATGAGTAACTGGCTAACCGTATACCTATAACATAGTGAATCTAATGATCAAGATCAATAATATCTAACGCGTATCTTCACGAATAATGAATAGCTGCAAATGAAACGCTGAAATCGGTCAAATGATCAAACCGTTTCGTGTGGTCTTTTACATTTGAAACACTTGGCCGCTAATACGAGCCCGGTCTTCTTTTCCACACAACGATAGACTCTCCCGAATCGTCCCCTGATATGCAATGATTGATTTCAAAAGTTTCACAAAATAATCGAATTTCAACAAACCCGCCGATGTGTTCTTTCAAGTCATAAAAATACTTTGAGTTGGTCGTTTTGATTTGCACGGCGCGATGCGTAAACGCTGGGTGAGGCATTGGTGCGATTTCTACATGGAAAGTGTACGGACCGGTAAATAGAACTGTTACTTTTTGTGTATCACGTTGGATAGTATATGATTATGCCTAAATATACCATTAATACTTGATATTAGCAAGACGTTATCNTATCAACTGAAAAGTTNTTGTTATATACTANTCGAAATTCGCTTGAAGGAAAATACGATTTGATACGTTTTGGGGCGGTGTACAATGCGCGAGGTCGTGAGTCACTAGTTCCTNACCTGATGAGAGTCGATATGACATCTCTGACTTCGCATTCCAAATCCAAATCCAACTTTTTCAATCNATGAACCGAACNTTTNGGTGTCCTATGTGATACACTATTACCTCTTGCTGAGATAACATAACCAANATTAGNTTAGGCTAGTTGTTCTGACAGNNTCCGGATGATTTGTTGTTTGATACATAGCAATATATGTTTCTTTTCACAACTACCAGAATTCAATACAGATTAGCACAGGTGAACAAACAAAAGACTGGTAGGCCATTTCGAAAATAGTTGCNATGATTATTTGTATAGATACAATTATACTTATGCTGGCATAACATGGACTCACTAATTTCCGCGTTTACATCTTCCTCCTCTTCGGAAGACCTGAATTTGATTTGAATGCCAGGCGGAGCNCTGTCGGCGCTCGTGGAGCTTGAATTCGACAATTGCCTTTTGATTCCATGGTCTCTGACGATTAGAGTCGATATCACACACAATGTCGCGACATCAATAATATGACTTACTCTTCGTCGGACACTGTTGGGTGTGATGAGGAAGTGATGTCTGTGCAACTGTAGACTCTGTTTTGGGATAAGCCCTTGTGTTGACCTTTGCGTTTCATTAAAGTCGTGCGAACTGTTACAAAGTTTATAGGAATTTCACTTATTATATTACCTGATTCGTCGTCGCCTGCTTCTGTCGAGTTGTTTCGATGTAGATTAGGATGATTTTCGAACGGTACATCACTCCTGCTACCGGCTTTAGCCATTATTTTCACATTAACGTTCTTCATAGGTATATCATTCCCTTTCGGGCTTGTAATGTCGCCGCAACTGACAGCGGCGCCTGCGTCGATTAGTGTTGAGCGTGTGGTGCTGTTGTCGGCGATGTTCGACATGGCGCGATTCTTGTTGCAATTTGATGATTCAGAATCGGCTTGACAGGCTTTATTGTCCTTATCGCTCGGTGTGATGATGCCCAGGCGATCTTTTGTGGAGTCGTGTTTATGCCGCGCGATTGCCGTTTCGGGACTTCGCGATGAACTTGCGTCGGATGAGCACTTAATTTGGAGATTTCGTGACACTGCGGTAAAATTGGCTGCGTTTTGCGAGGAAAAATCAAGTGTTTGTCCGCCAAATCGATACATTGATATTTTCTACCGCTTGTGATTTTGTGAGTTTAGAATTTAGATTGAGAAACTTCCACGNGTGAATGGTACGAACCTTTAAAATGTTCTAGTTCGCGTGAGCGCGAAATTTCGTAAAAGGTTCTCTGTGAACACGAAACTAAATGCCCTCANGTAACATAAAATTGTTAATTCCAAACTCTCTGTAAATACATGTNTTTTTTNAAATCGCAACATCAGTGAGATTCGAGGTGNCAGTAACTTGATCGAAAACCTATAGATGACGAAANNTGAGTCTCATTAACTCNCTCNTTCTATTTATCCGTTTATTATGTACGTTTCAATGTAATNGACATATATGTATGGTTGGGNTTGATAAATCTTATATTTTGGCCCCGTTAATACCCGAACTAAAATCAGGATTGAATTGTGAAGAATTATGGTTCGTTAGGAGTAGCATTGGGAAGCCCTGTCCATGTCTGTACAAGATTACCAAAGTGTCAACCAGTTGGCCTATAAACGTATACGTTTGTTGCAATTCATAAGATGTTTTTGATAACATGCTATACTTTAACGTAATTCCTTATCTCAGAAGTTCAACTTCATAACCATGGTAAGGAACCTTTGTTTTTATTCATCAGATTCCCAAGTCCTGCACACTTGTTACCCGAAGTACTACGGGGATGCGAACTACTGTATTTAATTTCAGATGCTGCCAATATAGCCCAAAATGGTTGAGAAACGCTACTTTACTTGACGAAGTTGATCCTCTCTCAGACGCGATACCGCCACATTCTTGTTTGCTTGCAGACCATTCGCTAACGGTACTTTTGCTTCTTGCGCGGATCTTATCCCTCTTTGAGCTTCGATCCGGAGCATCTATGAAGCTATGCCGCCTTGCGTTACTCGACGGTGCTGAACAAAATGTGAGTTACAAAATGACAACATAATGTGACGTACAACAAAGCTATATACTCGTAAGACTATGAAAAGTTGGAGTGCTTTTTGACGAGGGAAGGGTGGGCCCACTCTTTTCCGTTTTCGTCTGAATACATACAATTTACAATATACTTGATCATTCAAAATACGATGCATCACAGCAGGCTGGCGACTTACGTCATCGTCCGCTTGAAGCAGTACGGAAACGGCGTGGAAGGATTTCGCGGATGAAATATTAACCTGGACGTGTTCTTGTTTTTGGTTCTCTTTCACCTTTGCGTCATTTTGTGACTTTACTGCACTTTCGGGTTTGTGTGTTTCGGGTGGATTCGCTTTNGATTTCAACAACGGACTCAAAGCTTCACCGAAATCTTGAAGCATTCGTTGTATAATTGCTAAAGAGTTCGATTGCATCTTCACATCNCTTTCCACAGACCTGATGTAGTTCTTCATTTGTTTCAGCTCGTTTGAGATCTCCGCTAAAGTTACGGNGTCTTGTGCGTTAATCATGATTTNCTATATTGCGACGGCCAACCTCGGGAACGATTCAAGGGTCCGCATGCAGCTAANTGTAACACTAGAAATAAACGAGTAGACGCAGTANNTGAAGTAACATCTACTGACTACAGAGGCCATAATATTCATAGGGATGGTGCAATACGGCCGGGTCTTGTTATCTCGCGCGATCCTCGCTGTACATTTGGAACACAGATGGAACACGGATTCATAATAATATTGTTGTTAATTCGTGAATTGGTTAGCCAATCGCACACTACATTTTCGGATTCCCAATCCCCGAAAATGATATAATTACCATCAATAAAATACTGCGTAAATATACAAAATATAACATTTGCCGGCTCTTCTTTCAATAGGAAATTATATCGTAAATATAAGACGGTCTTCAAGTGCTACGGACCAATACCTGGCAAATAATACAAATTCAAACCCCATCACACGTTCTAACGTCTGCACAAAAAATCTGCTTCCTTTCCCGGGTAATTTGTATGTAGTTTATTTACAGTAATAACNTAACTGAGACGTAACAGTATTACTGAACGGACAGCGCCCTGCTCTGTCTCAATTATAGAGTGAGAAATATTTCGCACGANTCGTGCCTATATCGTAATGAACGGGATTTGATATGTTACCTAATTGATTCAGTNCACAGCGGAGGCACGCAATATCAGTTTGTATTTCAATAGCAATCAAGATCAGCTACCTAATTCACACCCGCGCAGAGTTCCAAAGGTCACGTGCAGTCGCGTAACAGTCCGTCGACACCCTTAAGTACGCTCCTTTGATTTTTCACATTTGTCATCGCCACACTTATCAATTGCTAGAAAACACTATATGCTTATTTGACGGATGGACTTGATTGGTTGGAATTTTTATTCAATTAGCGACACATAATGACGTAGGAAGTCGAACGCGACAATGATATTAATTGACTCCGAAATTATGGTAATGACGCCCAATCTCAGTTAGGATTTTGGAGTATATATAACAATTCGATCGTTTTGCTTACGACTTCTTAGTGCGAAATGGCGGAAAATGCTTCAAAGACTACAGGGAATATTCGTATGCTAGTTGAATTCACTACCTAAAATAGTTGATTTCATAAGATGGTATTTTATTGACAGCATTAGGTTGATAATAAACTACTGGTGAACTAAGTAAGATGAGAGCCTCCATCACTGGAAGATGTTTTTGTGTTTTGATTCTACTTATTGCCAAAGAGGCGTCGTGCAATGTCGAATCGTGTGTGCAGAAATCTTTGCTTTCGTTCCTGGGGAAATGCCTAGGTATATCCATCATGAGATACAATCAGACACACGCGAATTGATGTACTTTTTGGCAGATAGCGGTCCGGAATGCATAGATACTTGCGGTGATGGAAGTCCAGTAAACGCCACTACCAAACTTGAATGTGACGCATTCTCAGACTGTTGCTTTAGAGACGGACAATGCATCCGATTATCAGATTCAAGTAAGTAATATTTGATATAGCATAATGGTGCATTGTTGTTAGGTCATATTTACGTGATCTAGGAAAATTATCTGCATTGGGGAACAGTGCTCCTTGTAGTAGAGTCTATACTCAATCTGCGCTTACAGTGTCGAGACGCACTTAAGAAAAGATAAGCGTTACAAATGGAGACAATTTAGCAACCAGTATAAGCCTACATCGGTCGCACTCGCAATTATTGGTGCAGCACCGTAACCGCTTCAACCACCAAATGTCAAGCGTGAGTGTGAAGTCGAGACATACATAAAAGGAACAACGGAGCGGATTGTATTTCACGGATAATTCAGTACTTGATTACTCAAAGAGTTCTGTGTTATGGTACATGTATAATTTTGAAACTTACAACGCTTACAAGATTAAATTCTCGGCGAACAGTGATATCGGCGTTTTATTACTAGCTATTTTGAAGATATTACAGCTGTATCCTGCAATTGTTGTCGCCGGGGTGTCGCATAGCATACACGACGTGTAACCACTAGAATGCTTGCAGTACTGCGTTCTGACATTTACTCCGAACAAAAACCATCTTGTTAGTTTCGAAATCACACCATACAGTTCAAGCTCGCGTCTGCAACGCTTTTAAATTAGTTTTGAAAATATGATGAAACAATTCACTGTACCATTTCAGCGACCCCAGTTACGCGGGAAATCATACCAGACGATATAGATAACACAGACGAATTCGACGATCTTCTTCCCGACGACATGGAAGATCCAGTCTCTGGTAATGGAAAATTAGCATACTAATATCAAAATATCGATTAGGTCTTGTTGATTATACATTGTACAATAAACCATAAATCCAGTCCATACGCCTGTATAATGATCAAGATTTAACTGGTGTTGTTACAGCCATATCATGGTAATGTTTCCTTGAGTATGAAGAAAGGCCAACATATAATTAGTAACGTTATCAGCTGTCAATAATTCCGGGGAATTTCAGTGACATAGCATTTTCTTTATGTACCCTCATATTAAGCTCATCAATTCTATGATACCCATGATTCGAATGTCTTTTTACATCTCGCAGACAAGAGACAGTTCGGTCCGCCGCGGGATGCATTCGATAGATTGTATGTTAATCGATTCGGAGGTAATATATATATTTATATTTTTAGGTTGTGGTCCTACAGCTGATCTGTAACTATTTCCGTTCAGATTCCAGTCCGATTACATGCAATACTGACCGGTTTCCGTATAACTGTCGACAGGAATCATATTCATCGAATAACCTTGAATGTGTCGTCAACATACCATATTGCCTTAGGTGCGTAATCACCGAAATGCGATGTGAAGTCGTATTTTGTGCCGAAGTATATATTCTCTACAGGCCGTATGGAACAAATAATATATAATGTATAACGGACATAATGCTAACTTTACCTAGGGATTTGTAGAACTTCTAGAAGTCCCTGCATGCCTTTACCGTTTCTGAAATCGAACACTCAGTTAATACCGCTT
>ATSW01119608.1:0-10604 GCA_000444245.1 Botryllus schlosseri
TAAATTCAATATATATATAGTATTGCAAAAATCGAATTTTTTCATCTTTCAGGATTCGTCATCTCTGCACGTCGTCGTCCGGTCCGGGCACGCGCTCGCTTCGTCATCCGTTGTCGAATCGGGATCACTTGTTACGAGCAAGGGCTCTTCACGCGGCTCGTCGTCGTTTGCAATTTCGTCGTGTTTCGAGCTCGGGCTCGATTCGTCATTTTCCCTTCTTTCGACAGGTTCGTCTGTTTCGATCGGCTTCAGGTGATCATCTGGTCGGTCGCTCGTCAGTGGTGGTAAGAGGTGCATTTTGATGAATTCCATTCTTTTTCATCATAAATTTTGCGATGTTCTCTTTCCATTTCTTGATGATTATTCCTTCTTTTGGATTTTGGTGCACGTTTTCCAGTCTTTTATACGTTTTTGTTAGTATTTTTGCTACTGTACTTTCCTTCCAAATCTTCTCCTGTTTTAGCATCGAGTTTTCAATGTCTAAGCTTATTTTAGTTTTTAATATCCTCTTTTTGTAAACTGCTGTTAGCGTCGTCACCATGTCGACTCGATCGCCCTCATTGTATAGAATTGTTTCATTCCCAATCTTATCTATACCTATCACCTTTTCGGCCTTCGATAGCACGTCTCTTGTCGTTGAGCAATATAGGAAGACATGTTCGATGGTGTCAGTCTTACCACAGAATTTACAGCGGTAAATTTCCATTCTACCATTCCTCACCCTCAACATACCTCTTCTGTATTTCAGGTCCCCAAATATATATCCGTTGTTTGCAAGTCTGAAATTTATTTCTCTTTCTTTGTTCGTTAAGTATGTTTTATCATTGCTTTTTATTTTGTTTACTTTTAGCCAACTGTTTGTTCCTGTATATTCGTTTTCTTTTTCGTGCNGTTTNGTTAGGTTCAAGTAGAGTGACTTGAAAGTCGTTTCGCTCCATTCATCTCTATTCCACCCCAGCTTTTTATTCTCNTTGATGATATCAAGCCAATGNTTGTCGGGTTTGTATTTATGAGGNATTTCATTTGTNTAAAGTTCCGAATTNATGCTNTTGATTTTAGAGCCGAATTGATACATGAGGTNTCGATGCCAAAATTCTGATGGCNTATCAATNTTTGCTAATTCTTTTANAATTATTAGCTTACTTGCAAGTATTCCTTGTTCGAGGATAGGGTATTGCTATTCCACCCTCGTTTTTCCTTTTAATCAGTGTTTTCCTCGCGATTGTCTCAATTTTCTCAGGNAANTATAGAAATTCAAAAAAATCTCTTTCTANNTTCTTNATCAGTTCTTCTTTGGGCGGGTATACACGGGCGGTGTGCAATAACAGTGATGCCGCCAAGCTATTTATAATCGTCATCTTCCCCACCCAAGTGAGTCTGCGGCATTTGCACATGTTCAAAACTTTTCTGACCTTGTCTCTAATTTTATCCCACATCTCTTGTTCGTTATTTTTCCCAATTAGATGTCCCAGTATCTTAATTTGGTTTCTACTAAATTCTTTGAATACTGAGTTTTCAATTATGTTTCTTGCTCTCGGTGTTACTGGGAGCAGTTGTGTTTTGCTTTTATNAATTTTTTTGCCCGGTTGCTTCTTGGAAGTCATTGCATTTTTTGAATATTCTTCTGATNGATTCGGTATTTGTTACCAANGCAGTGAGGTCATCGGCATATTGTTGAATTTTCAACGTATGATTTCCCAGTNTTATGCCTCTGATCCCATCATCTTTCATTATGCATTTGGCCAGGGGNTCTGCCACAATTGCNTAAAGAGCCATGCTCATTGGGCANCCCTGCCTGATNCCTCTCTCNAGTTTTATNTCTTCTGATATTTTTCCGTTTATGACAACACTNCTCGTGGCAGATTCGTAAGTCTTGCTAATGTATCCGCAAATGTTTTTGCCTAGGTTCAGGCGATCCATCAATTTCATCATAAAATCATGATTGACCAAATCGAACGCCTTCTCTTGGTCAAGGCTCATCACTATAAGGGGTAAGCNTTTCTCCGTCGCGTATTCNACGCTTGTTTTTATNTTTAGCGCCGCNTCGAAGATATTCCTGNTTTTGACATTGCANTTCTGCGTGTTCAATATTATATACTCGGTAGTACGTTGGTGAGTCTCGTGTTTATTATTTTTGACAGAATTTTATAATCGGTGTTTAACAACGTAANGGGCCTATAATTTTTCAGGTCCTTGGCATCTCCTTTCTTATATATCAACTTCACTAGGCCTTTATTCCAAGANTCGCAAGTTGATTTGAAGAGGAAANCNTTGTTCAAAACTTCTTTTAATTCAGATTTAATNCTCCACCAGAACGTTTTATAAAATTCTGCGGNAANGCCATCGGATCCCGGTGATTTNCCNTTTTCCATATTGCTTATGGCNGCTTTAATTTCCTTTTCATCAATTGGCTCATTTAATANCCTTTTCTGTTCATCNGATATTTGGTTATTTTCCATTTCGTTGACGAATCGTTTTTGNATTGTCGNATTAGTTATTGCTTTTGTTCCCCACAAACTTTTATAAAATTCNGTTACTTCTTNGGTAATCTCATTTTCGGAGCTTACTATNTCTCCACTGCCGTTTATTAANACATNGATGTTCTGTCTCTCCACGGCTGTTTTCACTCTTTTAAAAAATTCTTTNGTCGGTTTTTCATCTTTTTCGACGTCCTTTAGTCTNGCTTGGAAAGCTTGCCTCTTGAACTCTTTTAGATCTAATTTTCTGAGTTCTNCTCTCAAAAGGTNGTCTTCACCCCCGTCACTCTGNGCGNCAATGATCTTCTCTTCTANAGCACTCCTTCTACTCTTTTCTTCGCTGTTTATGACCCTACCTCTCCTTGANAGGACTTCTTTAAACTTTAACTTCATGAGGTCCCACCATGTGGCTATCTCATCAAAGTGTTTCTTTTCTATCACGTGTAGGTCATATGCTTCTTCAATTTCATTTTGGGTAATTTGGTCGTCGTAAATTTCAGCATTGTTTTTCCAGACACCTTTTCCCCATCTTCTCATTTTTTGCTTATTCATTTTAACAACACACATGTATGTGTGATCCGACAGCACGTTCAACTGGTATCTAAAATCATGTACATCTTGTTGCTGATCTTTGGTGCAATATATGCGGTCAATGCGTCTCTGTTGATTATGTTTTGTAATTGTGTAGGTACGTTTGTACGGATTCCTCGATCTGAAGATGTCGACCAGTCCGTTTGCTCTGCAAATCTCATTCCAAATCTTTCCTGCGGCCGTCAATTTGAAGTATGACGTGTACTTTGCATCTAATCTGTCTCGGATTATATTAAAATCACCGCATACTATTTTTTTGTTTTGACCTTGTTTAATTTTATTGCGTAGGAGTTTGTAGAATTCTGTTTGGGTTTTTCCTACTTTGGGTGGCCCGTACAGATTCCAGATCTCCACGCACTCGTCCTGGCTGTTCAGGATTAATTTTTGTAATCTGTACGGTACATGTACATTGTGTTGGATGGTAAAACGATCTGACAGCCTTTTATGTAGAAAAATTGCTGTACCTTGAGAAAATATCCTGTTTTTACCTCTGTTATCTTTATGGTTATCTTTAATGTCAATACTATTATCGTACAAGATGAAATTGTTTAGATTGCACCAAGTCGTTAGGCGCTGTCTATTTATCTTGTGAGTCTCTTGCACGCAAACTACATCGAATTTTTTTCTTATCATCAATTCACTGAAGGTTTTCCATACTCTTGTTAGGCCATTTGTGTTAACTGATGCTATGGTGACCTCCATTTTATTTGATTAGGTTGGGAATTAGTTTTCTGGCCGCCCGATTTGTGTTAGATTCTCCTTTCTGTTTATTCCACGCTCTTATTCTGTTCTTAATAGTCCGCTATTTCCTAGGAGTTACAGTTTTCCATTTCGCTAATATATCATTACGTTCTTGTTCAGAAAAAGTGCGTATCCTAGTTTCTGGGTCCGATTCGGCTTGGCGTGTGTTCTCCCCTTTTTCTGGCGATTTCAGGTTTGGTTCCGATTCTGAATCAGATCCGTCAGAGGAGAGCTGCTGAAGTAACTCCTTCCATTCGTTAGTTTCTGGGATTTCTGACTGGGATTCTATTACCTCGACAGTATTTTCTTCTCGTATTTCTAGTTCTTTTTGCATCGAATTTGCTTTTTTTGGTTCCGTTATTTCGATCTCTTTTTCTTCGTTTTGTTTGCTTTCGCCGTGGTTTACTTCTGCTCTAGTCTTGTTTTTATTCTCATTTTCTTTTCTCTGCAGTTTTGGATAATCCGATTGCTTTTGTGGGCAATCGTTTTGCGTGTGTCCTGTGGCTTTGCAATACAGACACACTACTTCATTCGTGCATTCTGATATCAGATGCCCGGACTGAAAGCACCTAGCGCATTTCTTCACTGCTGTCAACGGCAAGAAAATCTTGCAGTGGGTCCCCTCAATGTCTAGGAAGGAGGGGATGTTATCCAGGTTTACGTCTTCGATTGCGACGCTCCGGTACCCGTTATAGTAACCTGTTTCGCGGTGTTTGATCCTTTCTATTTGTACAATATTACCACAATTCAAACTTCTCAATAGCTGCTCCATTTCCTCATCCTCAACTTCAGTTGGTACAGCTCTGATGTTGATGTAAAACCAATTGTTCTTTTTGAGTAGAAATATTTTCGCTTCTTTGTTATTTCTCTTTATCATACCGACTGTTTCCTTGTATATTTTCAGCCTGGTTTCCTCATCTTTGTATGTGATATTGAAGGTTCGTAAGCCTATTTGGAACACACTTACTATTTCGCTCACACATTTCTGCAGTGTTTGCTCGTTCCGAATTATTTCGACTACTTCTTTGTAACTGATGCTTGTCGAGAAGACTAGATCCAAAGATTTTGGTCTAGCTCTCATCTTTCCTTATCTCAGCCCTGTTATACTGCTATGTTCTGAGATTTTAATAAATGGTATTCACAACCGCGGGATTTAGTGCTTGCTTGTCTGGATTTATAGAAACAAAGGCAAACTAATCAAGTCGATTGTCTGTCTCCGACTCTAGACAATCAGAAAAGCCGATCTGTATTGTTGTGTCAGTCTCAGACAATGCTTTCGCTGAAATGCTAACAATCGGAAGTTTCAGGTCTTTCTGGGTCTGTATCTGCTCTGAAATTGGGTTTAGACCTGCTCCAGGTCGTTATGTGTAATGTTATAAACGAGATCTGTCGATTAGTGTAAACCTCTCAGAAAAATACCAATTTTTTGATGAGTACCGGTATAGGTAACCGGGGCTTTTTACAAGTAGATACCGCAGAAAAGGCCCAAAATGTACTTTAATAGCGACTCTGTAGTCTGTATTAGTATAAGCACGGCTTAATAACAACTCAATACTCAAATATTTTCGCCGAAATGGTATTTATATTACGACGCCGTATTTCGCTTTCTGTGTCAAATACGGATCGTCTGTTATTTAGGTAAGTCGTACAGCAAAAGAAATTTGTATGCCTATAAAAAGTACGTCCTGTCTAGAATTACGAGTTACAGCGTTCACCACAGCGGTGAAACCACGCGTTAATCTAGTAATCTGAAAAGATATTCTCAGCAGCCTTCAGCCTTCAGCAGCCCTGTTTGTCTCTGTTCATATGAAAAAATATAGTCGCGACTTCGGTCACCTTATACATAAGCATTACATATATACAGAGCAATACCCGCCATTTACGGTGACGGGGAAATGAATTTTTTTTAACGAGAAATAAATGCGAAAAATCACAAAATGGAAATGCGATAATAATATAAGGGCCAGAGAAGACATGGCCAGTTCGCCCGGGGACAGNAGACAAAGGCCTCCACCAAAAACACACAATATATGTGGTGGAGGCCGACAAACAACACAAAAAATAAGGGGCGAACTGGCGAGGTCCGACTGCAGGCATTATCATAATAGTTGTGGTGGTGAGAATCCAAAAAATGAAATTATTCGTCATGACCGGGAATCGGCTAATAAGGAAGGGGTTCGGGGCGCAGAGGAATTTGGTGACGTCACGACTGTTGGCGAGTCGCGCGGCCCAAAGGATATATTGGAAGACGTGGAGCTATCACTACGAGAAGAGGGATAGAATCTCATGGACTTTATTTTATTTTTTGACTTTTTATAAGAATTGACAGAGCGTCGAGATTTATTCGAAATCCGTGACCAAGGCCTAGATGATACAGTTACCAAGGAGGTGGTATCCGACGAGAATGAAAGATTGGCCACGGATAAGGCAGGGTCCGGTATAGTACCGGGAAAAGAAGTAGGAGAGTTTTCCGCTGCGTCAACGCGAAGAAATCGAGAGATCGAGTCGACTCGCGAAACAGTCGTGGACGTGGGGATAAGTTACCGGATGCAGGCACAGCTTCCCGTAGGCGGCAGGTGGACCAATGGTTCTTGGCAGAGATCATGTCTGGCTGCGCAAGAATTGTCCATTGGTCACATCTGCCGCACACGACATCAAAATTTACAGAGTTTTTTGTGATGTCGTGCTTACTAAAAATGTGTTTCTGGAGTGAAACCAGCAATTTGTACGGGAAGCCCTGCTTATTGCACCCGGTAACTGGGCAAGGATACCTAGTTGCATCCTTGCCGGTATATTTAATGGGGACCGTCAATAAAATTTCAGAGGGGATTCCAGATTGCTTAAAAGCCGAGTCCAAGGGGAGAGCAGACTCGGGGTGACTGGATTTAAAATGGTCCTTCGCTTTCGGAACCGCGTTAAAACACTTTCCACAAGTGGGACAGGCAAACCAACTATGATGTCGCGTGCCCTTGCACCGCCTATAGTGACAGCTTATTTTATGGTCAGAATCAGAAAAGAAATTACGCATTTCATACACTTATATATAAGACTGTCACAGGGGTGCAAAAAAGCCAAGTGTTCCGCTAAGCGAACAGCTGCAGAAAACGACGCACCGCAATTTAGTTTCGGACACGCGACATCAACGCTCGTTCCTGGACCGTGGTACGGAACAACGAGAGGGCTTGAGTTTCCACTAGCCATCGAAGAAAATTGCGGAATCTAGGCCTAAAGATGACCGAGTCGCGACCTATTACAACGAATATAAATATAACTAGGATCAAATCACGCACACAATTAAACGTAACGAAATGAGAATTGGGACAATAACTGGAAGCAAAGACTAAGCGGCCTGCACCAGCGTTCGCTATTAGAGGGGATAGGAAAGGCGACAAATTAAACGGATAGTAACAGACAATTAAAGGGACAATACAAAGGTTAACCAAGGGTTCGAAAAGGAATAGCGGACGCGTTAGGATACAGGCCAGACGTAATTGTGTACCCACGCCGGACTTAATTACCCCCGCGTCAGCAGCGCTACTGCTACGCCCTACACGTATGTTAACGCGAACGGTAAAATACGAAATTTACCTTACGAATGCGCGTTAACACCCGGGTTTTCCTCGCCTTTGCAGATCGACGGCTCTCTGTTGATACTGATGTTANGTCCAAACGATTCGCCGTCGATCTTCGGCCGTCCTTTTGAAGCGGTATTGATGTTATTCCGCNCCTGATCTTCTTCTTTAGGACGGCGTGGCAGTTCTTCTCGCTGCTTTGTGCTTGATTCGCAGCGAGGTGGCGAGGAATCCCGACGTGTAGGGCCTCGACCAGAGTTACACACGGCAGCCTTTCTGCTATAGTCGAACAGTTAAGGCAAGCGATCCAAGATCACTCCGGTGGTTGAACGACGTGTTCAAATCACACCGTACCGTGGCAAAAGCAACGGAATTGGACTTCTTCGTTGCTTATTCCTTGTTGCAGCGTAGACGGCTACGCCTTAGTTGAGCAACAAGGAATCTCTGGCCGGCGTTGGAATTGTAGCTCCGGAATAACTAACCTTTCCGGAGAGTCCAACGTTTGTAGCAGAAGATGGTGGTGAATAGCACGCGGCAGAGGCGCGGCAGGCGGCTGCTGAGACGGAGGCGGTCGAGAAATCTTCTTCTGGAGTTGAGTAGTCCGGCGTGGGCAGCGTCTTCGGTGAACGAACGGAGGAGTCGGCGAAACTTGATCTTAGCCATAAAGGCCGAGAAGCGATCACTACATTGCAAGTACAACCACACAGTTCACAAGCATTCCTAAGCTTCCTACTAAACGACCGCGCACCCAATAACACGTGCAGCCAGAAACGCGAAGAACATTCTACCAGCTTCCGTGAAGAAAGGGCAGACTAGTCAATCAACTGTGACCAACAATGCAATCACTGATCCATTACATTAATCAATTCCCAGGATATTACAAAACCAAAAAGTTCAAGCAAATCAAGTTCAAGTTACCGGTCATCGACAAGTACCGGTACTTCTACGTGAAATCCTTCAACAAAATCTCGCTATGGTGGAATCAATGTAGGCTTACCATATTTTGGAAATGGAAAAAGAGGACACTTTTTCAGAAATTTGCAAGATGCAAAACCGGAGTAGAAGTCTCAAAAACCCGGTGAATTTTTCCTCCCACTTTGTGATCGGTTGACTGATCGGTTGACTAGGAAAAAAAAGGTCATCACTTCCACGAGCTCAAAATGCCGTTATTTTCTCCACGTTGCCAGGTGGATGACTGAAAAAAAAGTCATCTTTTCGCTCAGAGCTAAAATCACCGTTTTTCACTCCGGAATACCCGCCGGAGCTTCACTACTGTGCTAATTTGCGGCATATCACATGCAATTTGCTCTAAATCTTACCTAATTTTTTAAAAATGAGGACAAAATCTCAAAAAAAGAGGACAAAAGGGCGTCCTCCGAGGACACTTTCAAAAAAGAGGACAATTCCTCTTAAAAGAGGACGTATGGTAAGCCTAAATCAATGTCGAAAATTATCATCGGACACTGCAAGAAATAAGCTCTGCAGGAGAAAAACAGAATATCATATATATCCTGGCTTCAATGAACACTGAAACATACAATCAATTCAAAATCAACAACCAATGGGGCTGTTCCACTTCATTTTGAACACGCGGTGGCGACAAAGGTAACTCGACCCAAATTTGTTTTGATGCTGTATGCTTTACTATGGGAACGGACTAAACATGGACCCAATTTCGTCTAGTGGCGTACAACAAGGATGGTGAAAGTATTCATATCAATATAAATCATCCATAGGGATATCAAGTAGCTGTTAGCCGACGAAAATGAGGCTATTTCTCGGCGTCTTGTCCTCGTGATGGACATTGGCACCATGTCAGGTGGAAGCTTACCGGTACATTGCTGTCAATTTTCCGAGAGTCGTCATTTGATCTCGGAATATGCATCAATTAGAAACAAAAAGTTATCGCAAGGATAGGTTCCGTTTACGAAGAGGTATGGATGCCTGGTCCTCTCCTGGAAAAGCTGTCTGCAGAATATCATTTCACCAACATGATTTATACTGCCTCCCCTCACCGTAAATTAGTTCCCCCATGAGTGTTGTGTGTTATGAAAAATTATGTTGTGTACAATGTACATTTACTGCTGTGAGGTCCTACACCTTATAAAAATCATGCATTTGAATTACAATGAAGCTGATCAAATTTCAGTAAAGGCAGCCTCATCTGTTCTGTTTTCAAGAGACGAGAGGGCCTCTCCATTGCCAAAAAAAATAAGTCTCGTAACGGGATGAAAAAAACTGACGCAAAAATGCATTTTCAATAAGTCGTTAAATTCGAGTGTTTTATTATGATGTTTTGAACCGATTTTAAAAGGACTGTGTTGTGAATATATTTGTATTATGGGCCCAATATTCGGTATTGTCAGTGTGTTACTTATAGATTCAAAAAAACTGATGACAGATACCAATTCGTCAGAATAAATGCTGATTTCAACAAAAATGTGCGTATATATTGTTTTTTGGCTATAACTCCTTTTGTATAGAGAAAAGTTTCTTCTTAAGACAGAAGAAACATGATGCTTCCGCAGATTATGAGCTATATATCATCCGCAGATTATGAGCTATATATCATGAGTCTACGACCAGCGGTTGCCGAGATGGGCCATTTTACACCCCCCACGCGCAGAAATTGGGGAATTGCCGGCTGAAAAATGAGGGTAATACCCTGAAGTCACTTTTTATTGAAGTTTTAGGTCAATTGTCAGGATTGAGGAAGCCCTTTTTTGATTTACAATCAGGGTTAAATGACTTTTTTTATCTTTCAACGCGACATAGCTAGAGTCATTTTTATTTTATCACCCATCGAGTCCGAGTAATTCTACAAATGGTCGCGCCCATGTCCAAATCACAATTTTCAGTAGAAATCATCAACGGGCCATGCTTAACCATCATAAACAAGTGATGCCACGTAATAAGTAGACCTATCCTTCTACTGCGTCGTAACTTTCGAAAGTGATGTAATAATGAGGATTGATGAGTGGTTTCAGGCTTCTGGAGTAGTTTTGGAGCGAATTTTGGGTTATCTAATTCAACAAAAATTGACATTAAATATTGTCGAATACTTCGAAATCCAAAATGCCGTCGCGGGCCGCATGCGTGTTTGAGACCTCTGACTTAGAGGGATATGTTTCTGTGAAGAACTGAGCAAGTATAGCTGTCCAATATGGCTGTAGCCATAGGCGCCGAGTTACGGGGTGGCGGGGTGGCGCAGCCACCCCATGAC